>VXBQ01008281.1:228267-276301 GCA_013400175.1 Phainopepla nitens
CGCGGGCAGCGGTGTACGGCAGAAAGCGCGGCCGGCGCACAGCGCGAACCCAGAGACCGGCACTACTGCGAAATATAATAGAACTGTTTCACCGCCATGCAAATGAACGGCGCCAGGAATGAGGGGTGACAACTGGAGAGGGAAAAACCCTCCAAAAATCCAAACCTACCCGTTGTTCAAAGAAACTAATAACACCACGAAGGAGAAAAGATAGACCTGGGCTCTAACGAACTATAAGGGTGGGGAGGGGGTCCTCGTAACTTCAAGAGAACTGGATTGAGACCAGCCAAGACTCCAAGCCAACCTCAAATCCAGCCCACTTGTGGGTATTCCCGCAAGGATAGAGGACTCAGCTGTGCTACTGGGCAGAGCTGAACTTCTCCTCTTTTGGACCGTTTTAATCGGGTGCAGCAGTGGCGTTCATGATCCCCTGGGCCCTCAACCCAGAGCTGAATCTTCTTAATAAAAGCATTTAAAAAAGCTGATTTCCTGCCCAGTTTATTTACTTCACCTACTTTTTAATTAATTGAGTGAGGTCAAGTGCAGACCATATTTTGTTCTGTATTTAAGCAGTAAGTTAAACTTCCTCTGCTAAAAAACAAACAAACAAACAAAACAACCAAAAGAAACCAAACTAAGGAAACATAATTATCTATCCTAGCTAAAAGATAGATACTGGTACAGGGAAAATACCTGGTTTTCTCCATTGTATTTCTTTTTCATTATAGTATTGATTCTGTTACCTTTTTTGTTGCTTTGCCTCCTGTTCTGAGGTATCTGATTTCTTTTATCCCTATTCAGGAGAACTGGGCAGAATTATGGACTGTAGACCTAGAGGAAATATGATAGTGGCTGGCATATTGATGCTCATCATTACAATCTATAAATCCTTTTATTAAATCAAATTTACCTTTCATTCTTCAGTATAAAATTTAGCGAGTCTAACAAACAAAAAATACACATCTCCCACTCTCAATCTTTTTCTATTCTTCTTGTTTCTATCGATAAAAACATCATAAATCACCATATTTTCCACATTTTTACCCCAGAAATTTCATTGTAGTGGAATGTTATACAGCTGAGAGTCAACATCAAAGTAATGCTCTCTGCCTTGTACTGCAAGAGTTTCACATTGTAAGTTCATTAGTTAATAAAAAAAGAATGTCTAGCAAAACTGAGCTTTAGAATTATAACAGCTTCATTAAATCAGTCTTTGTCATTGCAAAAAGTGGCCTTCTAAACCTTGTAGGATCAAACAGCAGATCTCTCCCAAACACTTTGTCCTTCCTGCCACTGTTGTAACACCTTAATACTGTGGAGAAACATGAGTATTCAATGTGTTGGCTCATACGCAACAGGAGCAGAAGAGTCTTTACTGCCCACTCTGCAGTCTTTCCAGAAACACAGAAGCAGACCTCATGATGTGCAAGTATAATAGTCTTTAAACTTATACATTTCCCCTCTGATGCACTGTATATACAGATATGCTGAACTGTTCACTGCTTATTCTTGTTCTCAAACTTTTAATGTAGCTGTGCTTTGCTCAGTGATGTAGAACTCTCTCTCCATCTCTACCCAGCTCCCTAATCCATATATATATATGTGATATATATATGCATATATTTTCAACATTTTTGCCATTATTTATCTGAAAAATCTATGAGGCTGGCTTGTAGGAAACAGTGGGAAAAATTTTCCTCTTGTATTACCATCTTCTTCAGACAGAATCTGTTCACCCTAGTAAGGTAAAATTCTTTTATTTAAAGGCAGAAAAGAAAAGGAGGACAGCAAAACAGGATAGTAATGTCAATTACTCACAATCTAGAAAGGATGTTTGCAATAGGGGCATTAGCCATTTAGAAACTTGAAACCTTGGAAGTCACTTGGTTGGGAAATTAAACCAAAGAAACAAACAGATCCTCTCCTTACTCTTTAAAGCAGAGGGAATCTCAGAATTTTCTTCCATCTTGCTACTTGGAATGCAAGAAGTGAAAGAGACAGGCTTGTTTCTTATCTGGCAAGAACTAAATGACCAGCAGTGAAATAATGTAAAAATAATTGTGTCTTTACAAGTCAAAATTCTTTTTGGAAACAGATCTGGCATTCTGTCTGTTTGAGGATAAAACAGCTAATTGGAGTCAGTGAGTTGTTGGACTGAAAAAGCTCATCTCCAGGATTCTTCTTTGACTTCTTTGGTTTACTAAGTGTTCTTGGACGGCTCCAAAGAACATTGTCCTGAACAGAAAAAAAGATTACTTTATTCTCAAGTTGCAATTATCTTCCCCAACCTCAGATGGCTCTGACACAGCTCATTAACATGTCATGCCTACCAGTTTCATTCTTTCACCCAGTCCTACCTCTTTCCCCTGAGGAGCTTTTCTGCTCAGCTCAGCTATGCATAATCCTTGCCGGCTCACTATGGGTCCTTCACACCAGGAGTGCTGTGAGAACATTTTGCTGTCTCTGTGTGCATGAAGCTTTGCACTTCTTGTGCCTTTTCTTTCTGCCCTCATTGCTCAGATACAGAAGACTAGAAACTCCATCACAGTAGACTTTGCATTAAGGTTGATTTAGGCCACTGAGTAGCAGTGATGGGATATACACTCTTCAGAAGCCCTCCACAGTTTACTGATGTGTTGTGTTTAATGAAGAGTAGTAATTAACCATGACCAACCTTGTAATTATGAAACATGCTATTGTTAAGGAGACCATAACTTTATCTATCACTTTGTGAACACAAATTTAAATCATAAAAAAAGAAATTAGAAATATGATGAAAAACATAGGCACAATGACCATCACATATTTATTATGAAATTACCAATCTTCAGTAAAAATTGAATTTGAAGCAAATTGACATTGTTGATGCACTGAAATTTTAATTCATGGCAATAGTTGTTTGAATTGTTTTGCAAAGATAGGTAATATTTTTAAAAGAGATTTCTCCTTTGTTAAGCCTTTTTAGCTTTCACATTTGAAGTTAATGTGTTTAGATGTCGACCTTGATTACTCTGTTTTCTTTTTGGGTTTAGGTCAATTACTGATCCTAAAAGAAGTAAAATTCCTAAGATTTTTATCTGAACTAACTGGATAGATACTTACAAAAAAAAACCCCCCAAAAAAAAACCAACAAAAAAAACCACCAATGGTACAGGAGGCTTTGATTTGGGATGCAACTTCTGCTTTTTTTATCCATTTTCCCCTAAGCCTTGTTTTTTTACTTCCTCTTTAAGTTTCGGAAATGGTAAGCACTGTGCCTCAAAGAGCTTCCCTATGGAGGAAATCTATAGGGGTTATTTATCAATATCACATCTACTCACACATTAACCCCAGTAAATATTCCATCCAAGTGTCCATTAATGGTCTGTTCACCTTGGAAGAAAAAGTATTTTTTACTAAATTTTTATTTACTCCATTTCAAAAGTAGAATTAGAAGGGAAAAAAAATCTTAATGACATATATCAGGAAAGAGAATTAAGAAGTGTGCCCACAGTCGTTTTCTGGGCCTTTTTCTAACGTAGACGGGTCCAATGCCTAGCAATGGGCAATGCAGAGGCCTAACTGAGCAGTTCTGATCTTGAAAACACATGGTACCAAAGAATATCAGAATTATTTACTGGCACTGTAATAGATGTTCTATTTCACCTATATGATTCAACTTACAGCCTGCTTTCAGCTGCCTGGTTTTGCTCTTCCTAAGTTCACTTTCAGGAATTCAGATTGCAGGTGCTTTCCTTGTTAGTACGTGTGGGTCTGCTTATTATTCTGCTTGCTGGGGGTACAATAGGAAGTTCAATTTCTGAGTTTAGCTATGCCAAATATATATCTGACACTGATTTACTGGAATTTTTTGTAAACCTAGTTTGACATTGTCTGTGTTCTCAAAGAGAAGAAAAATCACTGACATTTAGAAATTGTTCCCTGTTACAAGATAATGTTCTTTCTCATCAGGAAAAATAAACAAGACACAGGATGTCAAACAGATCTTTCAAAATGCCACTCAGAATTTTCATTTCAATTTTACTCATTCTTATCTTGAAACTAAATATTAGCCCCACTGAAGTCATCATTGAACTCCCTTTTTATAAGGTCTGTCACAAAACAGTATGTGGGTGGTTTATGCCTCTTAATGTCTTTTCCAAATATCTTTCTCACCAAGTGCTGTTATGTTGTCACAGAGGCTCTCTGAGACTGACCACAGTTGACTATGTAGTTCTATTCAGAGAAAAGGATTTAAAATCTTCTCTTGTAATGTCTTTCTCAAAATACATGTTCTGCAGAATGTGCTCAGGAATATTTTTTTTTTTAATAAAGGAAAAAAACTTGAAGTTATGCATTAACCGCAAACCCAAGAAGTTAGATTTACTGTCTGTAAACTTTCAGTAATAGCACTTCAGTAAAAAAGAAAATCCAATATGTTCATTTATATAGCTTTTCAAAGGGATGTTATGAAATTATTTCATTGGAGCCTACAAGGATTGACAAAAAGCATCTTTGCAAGTAGCCAGTTATTTTGTTTAGCTAGCAAAAGCAATAGCTGAAAACTGAAGCAAATCAAGTTCTGAGAGGAAGATATTTTCTTTTAAATAAGGAAGTAATGACATTTCAACCATTTTGCTCAAAGACTGTTTTCTTATTTGAAGCCTCGCTAAAGAGGCCGTCAGTCTAAGCTTGTCTAATTTTTTTCAAGTTTATCTGCTGGTTAATAAAAGCTATTGTTTCTTCCCAGAAGCCCTGCTTCCTTTTTGTCTATATTCAGGTGTCTTTCTTACATATACACTATATTTCATTGTAACAAAGACAATTTCCATTCATAAACCATTCAGCAAAGCACTCTGAACTCGGTAAGGATTATCAAACCATGACCTTACGTGTCTCCCTGAGCTTGATTTCTGCCAATTATATGTTTAATTTTTTTAATTAAAAACAATTTAACAAATCAGCCAAAAATATCTTCATAGCAAGAAAACCAAGAATGATGCAATCTATGTGAGCAACTGATTTCCTAGTCTATCATAAAAACGTTATATGGAGGTGCTTTTTTCCTAAAGTAGCTTTCATTAGGAGAATCACTGTATGCCAGACAGCTCACGACCTATGTCTCCAATCTTTGTGAAATAACAGCTATAAAGTCTAAGAGAGTTCAGATTTCCAAAAAATGCAAACTGTGCTCCTTATGTTTTTAAAATGTAATTTTTTTTTTAAATTCTAGTATTTTGAAATTGTTTTGGAAATAACTAATAAAGAAAAATTTTTCATGAGGTGTCTTCATGTCCCTCATATGTTACATATTTGTATAAAAAGAATTAAAGGTAAAAATTAGCTCAGACTCTCCTTGTGTTCTGTTGTAGTTTTCAAACACCTCACTTTTTAAGGTGGGAAATAAGACCCAACATTCAAAATTTAAAGTTTATATTTCTAAATGTTTCTTCCAACTGCAGATGAAAAATACCAAGAACATATATGGGGTACCTTCCATTCTCCCAGAAACAGAAGTACTGAAGTTGATTCTACTGTCATACCAATGAACTGGAATTTGAGGTCTAGGTTCTGCTGTTCCAAAGCTGCTCCTGAAGCAAGGGCTTACAGACACCTAAAACAGCTGCAAGGGCATGCCAGCTGCAGTTTTGTTAGACTCTTGCATATCCAAATGGCAGAGAAGACATTACCTCATCAACTGCCAAGCCACCTAGCAGACCTTGAATACAATGTGGAAGGGATGTGTCATTGCCTCTGCATTCAGCACCATCAACAGTGTCCATCACTATAAAAGAAAAGGTGAGTGGGAGTTAATCTGCAAACATGAAAAATTATTCCTAATTCAGTATGTAGCTAAGGCTGGCAGAGTTGGAAGTAAAAGGGAAGGCCACAATGCACTGAATTTTCTGCACATTTTCCAGAGTTTAAATTGTACCCCCAAAACACAGAATTACTAGTTTACATCCTAATTTGAATACAAACTCTGATTGTATCTCTGCTACTCTTGAGCTCAACTAATGACTCAAGGCCCCTGGAACTGAAGGTATCATTGCCTTTTGTTTCTTCCATAGTTTTGGCAGACCTGTATGGAGAGCTTTTCAGTGGAAATATTTATGTTTGATTAGGATGAATCACAGTGGTTGAGGTTAAAGTGAGGTTTGCATGTAAAAATGATGGATTGTTCAGAAGACTATGTCTTCATCCTGCTCAATGTCTGAAGCCAGAATGGGATGTGTGGGCAACCTCTGACTGGGTTTTTGCCAGGGAATGACTACTAGGAATGGAGACAGAACTAAGTGGTTTAAGAACAGATGTGCACACACACAACTACATCAAAAGTATCAGTTCATCATTATGCAATAGCCAGGTCACAAAACTGGTAAAGAATGTCTCAGAATTTGCTCCACCATGAGCCACTGATGCTATAGTTGGTATTGACAGTACAATTACATTTAGTCATAGGAGAAAAAAATTAGGTTTATTGCCAAATTACCAAAGGCTAAATTAAGGACTGTTGTTTGACATTACAAAAGCTTTATTGTGGGCTACATTTTGGCTGTGGCGGTAGGTTGCTATTAAAAGTATGTTAAAGGTTAGAGACAGCATACATTTTGGGATAAAGACCTCAATTTACTGCTGTGTTCTGCAAAGTCCACAAAACTAATCTGGACATTCAAGTCACAAAGAATAGTTTAATATTTAGAGGCTATGGATAGGGTCACAGCTGGACTAGACAAAAGTTAGGTATAGGGATCTAGTCATCAAGAGCAGGAGGGTTTGCTGCATTTCCAAATTCTGTGAGGCCTATGAAGATATTGAAGATAACTGCTCCAAATAAAAAAATCAAAAATTTATGAATCACCACATTACAGCTCAGTACAGAAATAAAATTAGGCCTAGAGCCATTTGTGATTGAAGAGTTCAGATTAATGTCCTCATAGGGCTCAAGATGTATGAGTGAATACATCCCACCATAATATGTCATATTACTTTTTCTTAGAATTTTTTCTGGCATGTATATGATAATGTTTCTGTAAAGATTGTAAATATAGCACAGAGAACAAGAAAAATCTCACTGTTATGCATTTTTCTGTATAAGTCTATAGTAAATCAACTGCACCAGAGCTGATGGAAAAAAAATGTCTCTCGGAACAGGGAAAAAGTATTCAGAATAAATTAATTCAACATATGTTAAATATGTCTCACAGTTTGATTACTGAGTTCATTTAACACATATTTCTGAGCTCAACTTGGCTTTCTTCATTGCTTTGCAATTTTGTTTTACAAATTTTGTGCTTGACACTTTATGTAAGATGGGAATTACACTCCAAGACTTACAGTAACACCAGTATAAATTGGGCACAGAAGCACAGAGCAAAACGATATATCTGGATATATACTGATGCCCCTGAGATGCAAATATACCCCACTTTCTTGGACAGAATTATGAAAAAGATTGAGCTGAGAATAACCTAGTGTACATACAACCGTCTGCTCTTCTGAACACATTCTTCCTAAATCCTGTATACTCTGACAGATCCATTAAACAACTGTTTTCCAGTGAAATCACTGGAAATATTTTCTTTCTTTTTTTTGGCCAGTCTTTGTCTTTTTATTTTCATTTAGGTGTATATTATTTTCTCAAGATAGAAAATGAGATACTGAACATTATATTACCGGTTAATAGTTTTGAATATTTAACTGGGAGCTATCCATTTCTCTATGACCTTCCAAGTTTAAAATAACCTTAGAATGTGCTTGAGACTTAGTGTTGTTTGCACATAATCAGAACTTTGATTCCAAAATGAAATTTTCATGAATTTCACTACTATTGTTTGTTTAAAGAGTAATTAAAATTCATTAAAGGCTCCTTAATATTATTTTCTTGATTAAAACTACTTTTTCATTTAAATTGATGATGGAAACCAATAATTAAAATGTCTAGACACACAACATATATGATGTCTAGTCAAGGCAAATAGTTTGAATTTAACCAGTAGGAGGAAAATAATTGGCTTAAAAGTGGCTTAAAAATTCAAATGGCTTGTATATTTGCAGGAACTGGCTTTGTAGACATAAACATTCATGTAATGAAGGTTTCAATTCACAATACAAACTAAAACCAGCACTCCATAGAACGCATTATCAAGTGTAAACAATCATATACAAGACTAAGAGCCAAGTGTGTGGCTCTGTGCCACAGTGTGTCAATGCCTCAGTGCCAGCCTAGAAGAGGCCCTGATGCCAAGGACAATGGCACTAGATACAGTTCTGTCTGTACTAGTCAACCCAAGAGAAGAGGATATCTCAGTATGTTATTTTTTCAAGCTTATTCTTCCTCAACATCCAATACAATTTGACTCTGTACAAGCAACGATTTTTTTAATTTGAATTTTACTGCTTATATTAATGTAAATTGAAATAAAGAAATCCTACTAAAAATTTTACATTTTACTTGTAATGTGTCCAGAAACACTGAAATTCTTTCTAGAGCTGAGAATATACATTTGATTATTTTTCTTTGTTTGCATTGTCTGAAACCACACAAACTGGTTGTGAATAGTTTACCTTGTGTACTGAAATCACACTGTTTTTTTGTAATTGAACACAGAACTCAAAGCGTGCTGTTTCAGGTTCCTAACTGGATAGATGTATGTCACAAAGAGGGAGAAATATTAAAAAAATGATGCTATTACTGATTTACTCTAGGTTGGGCTCCAAATAGTGTTTCTTAAATGTAACTCTTTTACTTGCCCATATTTTTCATGTGTGATTTTTCTTGGGGGAAAGAAAAATGAAGGATTTACCATGAAATTCAATTATTATTTACCTTTAATATATGAATCCAAACCCATCTTGCATGCAGCATTTTCCTAATTATTTTGAACAGAGTTAGAACACTTTTTGGAATGATATTACACAATTCTTATGTTCTAAAGGATTCAAAAAAATTTTTAAGAACCTCAGTCCCTGTTTGCCTCATACATTCATGCATGCCACTGAAATATTCTAAATGGATTACTTTTGTTGAAATGCAGTAATTGTAGGTTAAAAAGCAGGTCTGGTTTTGAAGAAAGATGAACCAGGTCTTTCTCTGTGATCCCTAGATTTTCAGAAAAATATAGGAGACTATGCACTTAATTTTTCTCTGGAAATATTACAATAATTAATGAATAGAAAAGATGAAAAACATAGTGAAAGACAGACCCATGCCCTATCATAATGAAATTATTTCAGGAAAAAAAAAATTCTTTTTTTCTTTTTTCCTTTTTTCTTTTTTTCTTTTTTTTTCTTTTTTCTTTTTTTTTTTTAAGAAAAAATTAAAAAGTACTTCCCAAGAGTGCAAAGCCACCCATGACTCACCCATGAAGTCATGGATGAACCCCAAAATCTCCTTAGTGATTAAAAAAAACTGATAAAAAATTCTAACTCTTTTTCTCGATATGCATGCAGCTAGCACTGGTGATTACTCCTGGCTTTTGATAGTGAAAGTCCTATGGCAACTCTTAGAGTCCTTGTTTGTTTGCTGCTGAGTCCCAAGTTATTCCTCATATTCTAGAGGGGGAGAATATTAAATGACCTCCTGGTTAAGACAAATGTAAAAAGGCACAATTTATTCATACCAGCTAGAATAGATAATAGAGTAACAAATTTTATAAAGACAGATAAATAAAGGGAAAAAATCACATTTAATTTGATCATGTCAAGACTATCTCATAAGAATATCTCTCTCAAACAGCTGATTTGCCACCTGCTTTTTACAAGATGGCAGTCACAATTTCATGTTTCATGCTGCTTTTCTATTTGAAGACACTGATAAAAGCACCCATCCATGAGAAAGAATGTCCTTTCTTTCACAGAACACGTTTCAGGACTGGGCCCTTGGGGACTACCCTTAGATATTCATCATGGACAAACCTGTTAACTCAGTTAACCTGTTCTACCTTCAGTTCTTCTGGGGACTTCTGGCAGTTTTAATGTCTTGTCCAAAAGCTGATTTTATCCACTTTTATCCAGGAGTTACTCTGGCTGCACATCTTAACTTAGATATGTATCAGTCTTCTTCAGTTATACAAATGATACTGTCTAGACTTGATAAGATATCCCATGATTTACTAAACAATCCACTGACTCAACAGAGGTTAAAACTCATTCTGACAGAGTCCAGAATGCATCTCCAGTTCCGTGAGTTGAGTTAAGATAAATTAAGGACTTCAGCTACCCAAGGCAAATGTCAGCTTCCTCACTTAGAGCTTTTGGGAAGTGAGATAGAAGCAAGGGTTTTAATCACTTTTTCCATAGGAGCCTTGTTCAGTCAGTGACACTGTAGCTTCATGCTGAGCTGCACCACAGCTGGAATGTTTACACCTGAACCTGGTATTTTACCTCCCTGACCTGACCCAGACCTGGACATGACTTCCTGATGTGACCTTGACTCACCACAATAGACTTGCTGAATTATCATTAGCCTCAGATTGGCTCTGATACCTCTTTCCAGACTCAAGTCTGACCCTGATGTTCCTTGTTCAACATTCTGAGACCTTGCAGGTGAGCCAGCTAATCCAGCTGCCTTGCTGCCATCCTCACTTCCTTCAGGGCACAGCCTTCCCTGGGAGTCCCTGTCATGCCCCTCCCCCTACAGTGACTGAACGGCATGTTTTGCTGTGGATTGTGTTAAGGCATTTTAGTCCACATGAATCTGTGAACTCTCACCTTTGATAGAAACTTCTGATGCAAGTAGCTCAACACTACTTCTTAACTAAGACCAGGCTTTGGCTTTCCATCTTTGTGGTTTCAGTGTGTTTGAAATGACTGGTTCTCAATGCTTTTCCTATAACAGCAAGCAGTGCTGTGTTCTCCATCCCATCCTCTAAGCACCAAGTGGGGCTTGATCCCTAAACTTCTGTGTGTCTGGACTCCAGTTCCTTCATAAAGGGAGTCTTACTCCCTGTTGGATGCAAGTGTCAGACAAACATGTAGATAAACATATCCTGTACCTTTTGGTACGAGGACATGTATTATTCCTTGTAGTACAGCAACTGGCATTGAGTTTATCCCAGTTTTCCATATCTAACCATTTTAAACAGACGTAAGAGAGATGTTACAGGCCATGTTCACAAGAAGATGTTAGTCTAGATTTGCATCTAACCTCAGAGATGTACATAATGCTATTCGTGTTAGCCTGAGGACAGCATGGCACAGGAGTAGAGAGAAGTACAGTGACACAATAGGGAATAGCATAGATTAAAATAGCAAAGGAAGGAAGAATTTTCAAAAATTATGGAACTAGCAAAAGGCCTAAAAATAAGAATGTTAAGAAGTCAAAGGAGATATAAGCCATTTTCATGAAGGAAAATTATATTAACCCAGAGAAGCTTGATAAGCATTACCACCAATATCTGGAAGAGCTGCTAGGGAACAGTTTAATAATTTATTATTACAAAGCAGAGTTCAGTTTCTCAGTCTTCTCTGCAGTGAGTGCTAGTGTGCTTCATCAAGTTCAAGGATGAAGGATGTGATTGCAATTTCAGATTTTACATAAAGTCCTCTAGTAACATCTCTTTCTAATTACACTCTTTATAAAATATAAAAACAGAATGCCTAAAATAACTCCTTTTGACTATCTATGCACACTTAAGAGACAGGAAAATGACATTTTAAAAATATATGTATGTAAGAAGGCTAAATAGGAATAGGTGGTACTATATTCTAGATTATAATAGGTCCATCATAGTTCCTAACAACTGATACAGAAAATTCTGTATTTTTCCCACCTTTATTCCTTCTATATTTTAACAATATTTCCCAAAATTTCTCTGACCTACTTTTTTCCCGAAGCAGCTTTATGGAGCCGAGGCCAAGATCAGTGCTTCTATTCCTGTATACACATTCCTACATAACTTAAATACACACCTATAAATGAGCAAAGAAATCTACTTATTCAAGAGTCATATCCATGCTGCCATTTCAGAGTTCAAATAAAGTCAGATGAATCAGACACTGATTTTCTACCTTGACTTCTAGAGAAAGAGTATGATTTCCTGCTGCAAACTACTTTATGAGTCCTTAGATACATCTGTGAACATTTCTGAGAAGAATTCTCTTTGTTTTCAGTATTTCTTCCTCTTCAAATTAAATATATACTAAAGAGATTTGCAGGCCTCAGCTGTATAAGTAGCTAAAAGTTCTACTTTCTATTTATATTTAGACATTTCTTGCTTTAACGACTTTCTGAAGGAAATACAGCCTCATGGCTCTCAAGGAAATTTGAATTTTAATAAATCACGGGTTTTTTGGGTCATTAAGTTGAGCAGGATGGAGTTTTCATTGATATGATTTTGGATTGACTTTTTGTTTGTTTGGTTGGTTGGTTGGGTTTTTTTTTTTTTTTTTTTTTTTTTTTTTTTGTTTTTTTTTTGTTTGTTTTTTCCCCTCAGGAAGTGAAATAAATGACTGGGGATAGTTTGGGCTAGAGGTCCCTAGAGAATTCTCTTGGCAAAGAGCAACTCCTCATGGACATCACATTAGAACTGCCTACCAATGTGCAACATATCTGTCACTTTTAATGATAGGGGATCAAAAAAGGTCATCATACTGGTCATATATTTCCTGAAAACACTTGCATACTGTGTGCATCACCAGATTTTATGGTCTGCATTTAGGACATTGCAATTCCTTTCCTGACTGCTGGCAGCTCTACATCTGCTGCTGATTGGGTAGAGCCTAAGCATGGGAGAGACTTGGCCTTAGGCCATCTCAGTATCCTCAATCCTTTGCAGACAATCAAACAAGAAACAACATGGATATTTCTTATCTACACAGCAGAGGAAGGAAGCTGTAGTTAAATGCGACATCTTCTGCTCTCAAGTAGCATGCAGTACCATTTAAAATCTGATTTAGAATGGCAGATTCCTTTTGTCTTCCAAGGGCAAAAAAAAAAAAAGGTGAACAAAAGATATGTGTAGTCTGAATATAATTACCAGGACATAAGCTATATATGTTTTTTTTTTTTTCTGGATGGTTCTTCAAAACAAAACTTAAATATGAAAAAAGCTGAAATAGTAGGAATAACTCTTTGAAGATTACTTTTAAATATGCCTCAGAAAAATATAGAATGGAAGATAAATAAAAATAACTCACTGCAATACAGTAAAAAATCTGACACTTCAAAACAGAAGGTTCTTTTATCCTCAGGGAGATAAACAGAAGAGTTGAAAACTACATTAAGGATACTTTATGGTATAGTCTTAACGTCTAGGAAGGAAGTTTGGCTGTCTGCCACTACCTTCTGAATTAGACAAGCAACTTAGAGCAAGAAAATTCACGCTTATTCAGCAGCACTTTAGGGATGTTCTTCTTTAATATTTTAGCTTGCAATGAAAGTTTTCTTCAAGATGTTAATAAATAAAGATCTGATTTTAAAACTTTTGAGTAGAAAACAAAATTGATGTATAGTTTCTTCAGTTTAGACTAGTTTTTTATTTCCTCTGTGCCACATCTTGTCTCTCAGGTTCTACCTTTCAGGTTTTGAATATGTATGTGAATTCCAAACACATTTCAGCCTAAATTTCTTCAGATTTTATGAACATTCTTATTTGGTGACTGGATGAGAGATGCACAAAATATCTCCTTTGAGGTAAAGGCTTCAGCATGATTGTACTGCACTACTATTCTTGTTGTCATCCTTTTGGTTATTATTCTTGTTGCTATTGTTGTTGTATAATAATAAATGCATGAGCATATGCAAAAGAAAGATGTTATAATCGCCACAGCAACTGAAAATATTAAAGCTTCTTCAGTGTAGGTGAAAGCAAATAGAAAGCACAGAATCAATTAAACAAAAGTTGACAGTTTGCATTGCTCATGAAAAGACTTGTATATATGTAAATTTCCTTGGAATTACATTTTCAGGTTTTTCCAGGTTTTTTTCATTTTTTAGTATGAATTCATAAATTGCATGATGAGATTTATAAATCAGTACAGAAGCAAGACGGTAAAGTGGAGATTATGTCTTCATACAAGTTACACAACTGGTGACTCTGTAGAATAGAATTAAAAAAACCTTTAAACAAGCTGGCCCAGGTACCACAGCTTGCATAGACACAAGGTCACAGAATGCACTGCAGGTTTTCTTGCTCCCATTCCCTCTGTATGCCACTGTAAATTAGGAGTCATGCTAGAAATGGAATGAGTATAAAATTCATATGTAAACAGGTAGATCGAACACATCTACCATAATCCATGAAGCATTTTAGAACCCTTGAAATGGCTACTATCCAAATAAAATTTACAAGCAAGGTAACACAGGCCTTTTATCCTCATTCTCTAACGTAAGATTTTATCCAATTATGATAAATGACACAAGCACTCTCACTAATTTGCTCTTCCATGTTACAAATAAAGCATGTGAGATAATATTAAATGGCTGCTTCCATTATGTTAGCATTCTTGTATGAAAGAGAGGTTGATTACTCTTGGTGCCTACAATTACCCAAAGAGGGAAGAGACTTTACTATGTAATATGCCTTTCTTGTAAAAATACTATATCCACACCCTACAGTGTAATGGGTGTCTGTAAGAATATCTAGTTATTTAAAACATCTTTTTCTTTTGTTGTTTCTATCTTTTTCTCTTTTTTTGTGTATGTGCTGGATAGCTGTCCATTTTATCCATCTGCAGGTGTTTTTATAATAGGTTTATTGCTATTGCAAGGACAGAGCTGAGTGGGCTGCAGCATAATTGCAGATGAGATGCACACTGTGAAAAAGCCGATGTTTTAAATGTCAAGTCAATTTTTAAGGGGAAAGTGGCCCAGAAAAAAATATAGATCTATGATTTAGGGACACTATTTTTAAACAGCTGATTGCTGGTAACTGAAATAATGTTCGCACTTCATGCAATTATGAAATAATCCTATGATTTTGAAATTCAAATTGGTATCTTGCAAGGGAGAGTCAACTTTTCTTTTTAATATTACTAGATGACTGACTTTAAGAACTATAAAAAATATTTTAGTAAATAATAATTTTAATGGAATTATATTTTAATTTAATTCCATTAAACCTTTTAAAAAGCTTTATTTACTTTCTTCATACCTAAATACAAAGTTAAATTATTTGGTTCTACTTTGTAAGTATGTTAAAGTTGTATTTGAGCTGTAAACAGATGAAAAACAGGTAAATTCTTAACACAATTTCATGTTTCTCCATCTGTATGTCAGTTAAATGTAACTAGTGTTTTTCTCACTGCATACACTAATTTTTTTGCATCTTTTTGTCAGCTTTTTCAAGATCTTTTTTAACTTGCCCTTATTTACCATGTATTATCAAAACTGCATTTCACCTAAAAGTCATTAATTTGTAGTGTTTTTACAAAATTTTTTTAAAAAAATTGCTATTATAACATCAAAACACTTCCTAGATATACAAATGCATTTCCACAAAGAGCCTTGAAATTAGGTGCCACTAGTTTTTCCCTTTCTTGTGTTTATAAGTAGAGATGTAAACAAAAATTAAGAAAAAAATTGTTTGTTTTGTTTGTCAAGCATGCAAAAGAATGAACTTGGGTTTTTTTAGATCTCTAAGCATTTTAATACATTAAGATACATTCAAAGCACAACTTCAATTAGTTTAAAATGCAATTAGAGAATCCAGAAATTCTGAAAATATGGCTTCAATATGCTTCTCTATTGCAAAGAAAAAGAATTGCAAATATTGTCAGACAGAACTTTGTTCAGAAAAGAATCACAACATAGGAAAATAATATACATCTCCCTAGGTTTTTGGTTGATTGTTTTTTTTGGTTTTTTTTTTTTCTTTAATCAGAAGAACTTTACCTCATTTTCACTTTGCTCTCAACATAAATGCTTAAAATTTCTGCAGCCATAATCACTGAATGTCGCAGGGACTCTAAATGTGTGGTCAGGTATTAAGTGTCATTCTGCTCGTGTACAAGCAGGAGAATTTACATTACAGATTTTTTTTTAATTCTAAAAATCCTATATTTCACCTCTTTCATTTTTTTTTCTTAATTATATGGTAAAATTCACATTATAATTATTGAATTGCGAAGGTTATTTACAGAGTAGTTGTTGCTCCTGATTTCTATGGAAATACATGTAAGGTAGTGATATTTGAAGCCATCTGTGGTTTCTAGACTCCATGTCTCTGATTTTGGATAAATTAGATGTACACACAAGCTTAGTTTACACATCTTTACATAATGTAAGACACTGATGATAGAGCAGGAGTGGCAGAAGATACATCGACAACTTCTTTGCTTGGGCTTGCTCTCTCCTCCAGGCTGTCAGGAGCCATGGAACACCCTGGGGCAGGCTGGGCAGGTCTGTGGTAGATCTGGAAAGTAGCATCCCACTGCATCCTGCACCAGAAATGGGTAACCCCAGGCTAGTGGCTGGAGTGGATCTCCCAATGGGCTGGAGGGGGAGTGTGGATGCTGACAGCCTGGTCATACAGAGAAATCAGCAACTTTCCCAGGCTGTCCGGAGAAGTTGTGAGAAAGTGCAGAGAAAGAATCAAAACAGTATCTGCACCTGGTGTTTTTGAACATGTTATGCATAAAGCTACATGTTGTTTATCTTAAGATATTTTTCAAGATGTTGTTCTTCTTTCACCAGTGGGCTGAGGGGTATCGCTTGCTAACCTGTCAACCAATATGAATCTACCTAACAAACTCATCTATAAAAGGACTAGTTTTTCTTAATAAATGCTTCTTTTGCCTTCTGATATATGGAGACTTAATTGCCACTAAGTCTACAGCGACAGGGGAGAGCCAGACAGCCGCATTTGTGCCCTCAGGACCCCAGCTTTTGGGAGGCGCAGTAAAATGAGCACTTCCCTATCCCACAGCACCACACTTCTGTCCTTGAAGGGTACTCTTGCATGGAACAATTTCTCCTATAACCTTCTTTTCTTGTATAAGAAGTTTCTCAATGTGTCTGCATTTATGCAATAGAAGTCGTTTTCAGCCCTGTGCAGATGTTTTAGGTTCAGCTAAATAGCAGTTTTAAACACAGGGTCCCAAGTTTGCAAACTATTATCAACCGTGCAAAAGATTTGCTGGTCAGAAACAGACAACAGATTTTGCACATGTTCTTAAAGCTGCTTTTGAAATAATGACAACATGTACAAATAAGTTATAGGAAATCTAGCTTATGTTCATGCATTCTGGAATATTTAGGGGAATTAAAATGTATACAATTAAAATCATGAACAATTTAATAACATTTAGTAGCTAAGTAGTAATTTCCTTTCCCAGTATTCCGAAGCATTTTATGTATTTCTGTCTAGTAATGAAATCCTACTATTTGTTAGATGAAATGTGGCATCTGATCTGCCATAGCCCAATAAACCAGTTTGCACAAAAAGAAATGGAGAAACATTTCTTCCTTTGCAAGGTCAAAAGTTTGCAACTGTAGAATATAAAAAGAAAATGTAAATTGGGATCTGGCCAGAACTAGAGCATAAACATTTATTTTCTAGTGAAATATTCCATGGAATCTCTTTCCCGGCTATGAGTGGTCTCAGTGTATTACCCTCAGTGCCCATTTGAATGATGTACTTAGAATGACAAATGTCTAAACAATGTATTACAATAGGTAAAATATTTTTTTTAAAATTCAAATATCAAAAATATCACAAAAGCACTTAATTTACTTTGATTTTATATCACAATGTTTTTATTCACCAAAAGGAAAACCTGTCTATAGTTTCCTTGGGTATCAGTGATTCCTTTTAAATTTATGTATGCCTTTTGCAAGTGCTTTCATTTCACAACCAAGATTTTCTTGGGAAACTGATATATTTCCAAACAGTCTTTGCCTCAAAACAATTTGAAACTGTGGAAAACAATTCTGAAGGACATAACTTTACAGTCATTGCAAACGAATTCATTGCTTTCTCAGTTTTAAAAATCCTTTTTTTTTATATATCCTTTTGTAGGGATATGACATTTGAAGTACATTACCTCAGAATGTTTTTTTTCTCATATTTATCTTTCACCAGTTTGAAGTGGTAGAAGTTAAAAAAATTATTTTGAAGCTTAGAGAATTAATTCTGGCTTTTCTGCTGTGTAATGAAATAGATAGTATTCAAAATGTCATTTTCTATTACACTCCAGTTTTGAAGGTCATTTCTTCTTTAAACTTGGTCTTTGAAAAAAGTAACAAACTGCATATTTTACAGTTTGCTTTGGACAATACATGGCATGCACTCCACTGACAAAGAATACCATCAAATTTCAAGTGGTTTTGTGTTTTATTTTTTATGATTATCAGTAAATACTGCAAAGTTGCATACTACCATTTCCTATGTAAAACATATGAACAATTATTATTTCTGAGAGGAATTCAGAAATAAACTAGAAAACCTATTTCACACAAACTATAAAATTCAGATTTCTGTAAGACACAAATACATTTTGTTCAGAATCTTTTTTCAAACTTCACCTTTTTTCTTTTTGCCTCATTTGATTTTAATTAAAAAAAAAAAAAGTGCTGCCAATGTCATGGGAAGAAGAAAAAACAAAACAAAACAAAAGCACTCTTGTTCTTCCTTGATTAGTTCTTTTTTTTACTGATGTAATTAAGGAAGAATACCGTCATATTTCCAGCAGCCAAATGTTCTGCAAGCCTAAAGGTCTTTCCTTCATGACCCCTAAGCAGCTGAAAAAAAGGAACAGCTATGAGGCACTGGTACTCAAAAATTCACAGCCAAATTTGTTTCTAAGGAAACTGTACTAAATAAAGTTTGACACTCTTTCATCAGGGCTACTGTATCAGTCTGTCCTGGGAGGACGAATTTAGTTTCATTTTTCTTCATCCATCAGGATGGTAATAGCAGCAGTTTAGAGTCATTTTAACATTCTCTCTATGTCACTTTTCACAGAGTTCTTAAAACTGCTTTGGGGATTATTTTTTCTTTGTCTACTGGTGGTTAATTTCCTTTAATCCCAAATCTTTCAACCTCTGAAACACTTCAGATGCACAGAATTAGCCTCTCTTTCTAAATTACTCTTCATATCCTGTCACTCTGTATATTTCACAAAAATAGGTTCTCTTCCAGAAGCATACATTTCCACATTTCCCACCCTTTATAGCTATGAAAGTGCTCAGAGCCTAACCTTTCTATAAGTGTAATTTTAGAGCACAAGGTATTGACACAATGGGTTCAGTTCATTTGCTCCTTGCTGACTCCTTGCTGACAGGAAGTCAGCATCCATTTGAATTGCTTTTGGATATCCTGCCTGATGTCCATCTGTGAGTCCAGAGTGGCACATGTCTCTGTAGGCTCTTTGTCAGATATGTCAGCCACATTTAAATCTCTCAGGTCATCTCAGATGGCAATAGACACCTTTGTTTACAAGGCAGAATCAAACACTCCAGCACATCATTTTTCTGTGGCACCTGAATAACTGTTTAAAGCCAAACACAGCTTCAGGGCACCTCTGAATATGGAAGGTATCCCTGCACTGCTGGAGTCTGTTCAGTAAAACCCCTGATTTGCCCTCACACAACTGATAAAATGAGCCCCAAAACAGCCACTTGAAACTTCTTCCAGGTAATACAACAAACATTGTTCTCCTAAATCTACAATGCAGCAATAAACCATACAAAACACAGGTCAGAAAAAAGATTTAAAAATAGGAAATGAGATTGCATGATCTAATAAACAGGAACACACTATGCAGAAATAGTGATTGGTTTTGTTCATTCCAAAATGACAGTATAAGTAATTAGATAGGTATTCTGCTTTTAGAAGTTGTCTCATTTTCTGTAATTGCTTAGAGGGTGGTGTTCTCTACTGTTATTCTTTTGGCACTTTTGTTGGTTTGTTTTTGTATTTTTTTTTATATTCATTGCTTTACTGCCCTGATGGTGGAGTAGACTTACTCCAAACTGTAAAAACCTTCAAGTGTATTTCACTCACACTTTGTCTTCAAAGAATTATTTATTCCCATACACATGTTGATCTCACTTAATAGTGCAGGAAATGTCAATAAGTTTTGGTGAGAATGGGGAGATACTGCCTCAGAATTTCTAACTTTGTTAATGCAGACTTGTAAAGGTCTACACATGAACAGCAACACTAAGTACTTGGTATGCTGATGACCTAAATATATTTGATTTACACCAGCAGTAAGAAACTCCTGTTCCTTTGCTCTGCAGAAAAAACTTTCAAGGAGTACCTGTTGACATTTTCACCAGGCAGTCCTGATGAGTCAGAAACACAGGAGAAGATTAAATGAAAATACAAGAAAAAAAGAAAGAATATTTTCCTCTGTAGATAATTTACAAAAAGTGCATGTTTAGGCTTCCTGGAAGGTTTGCTCAGACAATAAAAAGATAAGAAAACTTATCTTGCAGAAACTGATTCTTGTCGAAAAAATTTTAGATGGGCAGTATATTCATGTAGAAGTTTAAGTCATACTATATTTTAAATAGGAAAACTGAAGCCTAAAAATTAAAATCAGAGTCCAGCAGAATCAGAAGTAAAATCTTCCTGCCTCTGTTCTGCAGTAAGGAGGCAATGAGTGATAGGCTGTTTGGTGCTTTGTTGCCAGCAGAATTAAAGAATGACATAGAACAGGTACTTTTTAAAGCTATACATATATGACTGCCTGAATTTCAGTGCAGTTTTGATTACATGGTGTTCTACAGTCTCCTGTATAACATGTTTTGTTTGTTCCTCCAAATAAGAAAGCCTCAGAATTTTAGTGCAGTAATTTGCTATTTCATCATTTCCAGGAGATTTAAATGTTCTGAAGTGCAGACTATAGCTTTCTATTCATTTGCCCTTTTGGCAAAATCTTATGGTATTTCTAATATTTGCAGTGGGCTATGTCAGACAAATCACTGTGCTAGTCTAATTATCACCTTTAGGATTTTAATTTTGTTTTCCCCAGATGTTGTAGGAAAACTGTTTAGCTTACTCAGGACTGCAGTAAAAGCTTCACAGACTTCATCTTAAAAAAAAAAAAAAAAAAGGATGTGAAGGATTTATATGATTATGTTATTCTCAAAAACTCAGAAGCAACCACTGTTTTAAAATTATTACAATTTTTTTCTCAGATTCCTATTCTGACATGTGCCTATAAGACAATAATTAATTACACATATGATTAGTACATAATTTTATTAGAATTCCTGTTTTCTTGTCTCCATTCCACTGCTTCCTTCCTTTCTCTTTGTCTCCATTTCATAAAACATTCTCCTTAAGGTTTTTTCTTTTTTCTATGATTTATTTAGAAACTGGGGTTTTTTTCCCCATTTTCCCTATTTGTTTAAGTTTTTGTCTTCTAATTAGTTGGGATCTATTTTTCATATTATGTCTCCCACAGGATTTGCACTGGAACAGAGGAAGGGTTTGAGGAAGAAGGAAGGACAGAGAGAAACTCCCATGAACTGACCATAATCCCCTCATCCTGCACCACCTGATTCCTTGCTGAAAAGACCACTAACAGTGGCAGCAGTAAGGTGGGAAGGACAGGAGACTGGAGTGAAGGACTGAAGATGAGACTGAGGAAAGGGAGAGAACAGAAAAATACTTAATGTTTGTCTTTTTGTTTCCCACTACCCAAATCTATAACAAAATATTTATTTTAATTGACACTTAATATAGTCAATTTTCCTGAAGCCAAGTCTGCTTTTCCTGCAATGCCAAGTAAGTGATCTCCCAAACTTTGTCCAACCCCTGAGATCCCTGCTCTCCATGTTTTTTCCTCTATTACTGTCTTTCTCAGAAGTGCGTGGAGGGCAGCTGGGGGGGAGTTTAGCTGTTAACCAAGACTAAGCAACCACACCAAATCAGATCAAGGTGTGCATCAGATTTTTCTGCACCCTGCAGAAGAAATCATACTAACCTTCGTCTCAGTTACAATCTTCAAAATCAAGGGTTATCCTTCACTATCTCTAAAAAAAGCTGGTGGAAATACCTCTACTGTAAATGTTTCACCTAAAACCATATAGGAACTATTGAAATTCTAAATTTAAACCACATAGGAACTGATAAAAATTCTAAATTTTATTTATTTCCACTTTTTTTTTTCTTTTTCTCCTTTCTGTCTTCTTCCTTTTCTGCCAGAATCTCTTAGCTTTTAGCTTTTTTCTCCTACTCTCTCTACATTTTCCTGGGTTTTTAGCACCATAAAGGAATTAAATTTTACCCTCATATACTATCATGGCCAACATTTTAGTTATTTGGCAATAAACTGCATTTTTTAGCAATATGTGTCACGGAATCTCCATTAGGGTTACTCTATCTATGATATTACACGGCAACTAAGATCTGGTCCAGAATTCCTCATGGTACTTAATGGAGCCATTCTCTCTTTATGTAATCAACTGATAAATTATTTTGTTCAGACTGAGGGCCTCTGAATAATAAATAGCCACTGGGTTGTTGTTTTGTTTTTTTTTAATCCCATGATGTAATTTAATAAAATCAACGTTATTGGTTTTGTCATGTTTAAGTTATCGTTGTTAACTTAAGGTATAGTTCTTTAAATAATTTTTAAAAGTAATAAGGAAAAATAAAAACTAACCTTTGCTGATTACTGTAGGAGATTTTTTCCTTCCATTTTTTCCTTGTAATATATGCTGCAACATATGAAATTATTCATTTCTACTATAAATATAGTAAACACAAGAGAATGTAACATATATTTAAATAGAACATCAGATGCTCTTTTATGGATTACTGAAACAGATGAAAGCTTATTGTCAATGACATTACCTGAACTGGCTATGTCATTGCATGAACAGCATGGTTTGAACAGGTATAATGTACTGGCAATCCTCAGAACAGCAGTTTTCATAAACCCCAATTAGAGATAACAGTGCCAAATAATCATAAATCTTGATGAAGATTGGGAGACAATGATTTGTGTTTTAACAGCAGTATGACAAAAAAATTACAGTTAGTATTCATTGAATTCCATGAAAATGAGCCAGAAATCTTTTGAAGAACAATACATCTATACAGAGGTGCCTGTCTCAGATGATTTGAAAGAAACATAGGGTCCTACAAAATGATATTTGCCATGAATCCATCAAAGGAACATTTTCTGTGCCTGTAATTATTCAGGATAGATTTTTTAATAAAGATACCTTTCAACCATTTTTACTTTGTTCTTTTATGATTTGTGGTTTTCATCGTGTTATGTTTGTAATGTGGATTTGTTTAGTCCTGAGATTTCACTATAGAAAATGTAAGCAGATACCTCTAAGGAATAATAAACTGAAACACAGTTGGCATAAACACATTCGGTACTGACACCCAAATGAGTAGTGTGTGGGCAGCAATTTAAACACCAGCTTGCAAAGCAAAATGGCAGTATAACAGAGCAGGAAGGTGATCATCTTTCTCCATATGGCTCTGCTGAGACACACATACAACCTGGAATGCTGAAACTTCCTGGGTGTTTCAGTATGAGGGTGATACTGACTAATTGTGTCTGTATTGTCAAACATAGTCATTGATATAATATAGAGTCTTCTGGAACCTTTCATGAGATAGGCTCTTCTTTATTTCTCTCACTAACATTCCACAGTATTATTCTTGTGCTTGTATTTCTGAGTAGTTTTTTTTATTACTGCACTGAAGAATATATGATGAACATGTGTCAAAACAGTTTAATATTGTTTTTCTTTTAGAAGTTACTAAATTATTTTAGGAAATATATTTTTAATTAAAACAAGAACTAAAATTTTAACAGAATTCATATAAAGCTTTTCACAAAACAAAAGTCTATCTATCTCTATCCTTTATCCAGCAAGAAAACATAAAGGTTCCATTTCTATCTAGGTTTTTCTCTAAGCACTATACTTTCCAACATAAGAGAAAATTAGGGAAAGTAATTTGCCTATAGTGTTCTTTACTTTCAGAGATCCAGAGCTGGGTTTAGTATGTGTGTAAATAGTTTTGAGGTTTTTTGACCTAACTCAGTTGCTGTAAGTTTAATAACCTAATGTAAGGTTATTAGAATGGAAGAGTGAACTAAGCCCTGTTCTGTTCTTTTTTGTTCTGATCTACTTGTTTTCTATCTTTGTCTAATTTATTAGTTTCTATTCTTTTCTCAAGTCAAGAGTATGTATGGTCACCACTTTAGAATCTTATCAACTCCTCGATGACTTGTTTGTGTCAGGATGCTTTGTACGTACCATGAGAACAAAATAAGCAGCCACACTGCTAGGTATCCTCAGATAATAATGAGCGCATAATTAAAGATAATTAAAGTAATAATGTTGCTATTACAGCATTATCTAAACAACCAGTGAAATAAAACAGGTTTCTATATTTTAGCTTTTCCTTGAAATAGTTTACATAGAGTCTAGTCACTTAACCAGTAGAATGGATCTGTACTTCTACCAGGAAGTATAATTTCCTATTGTGTTCGGACATATTTAGTCTAGCACTTATTTCATCATTAATTCCTGCTCTTATTGGTATTTCACATTATTCCAAACAATTCATTGATTTAGAATGGCTGCTATTTTTTTTTTTTTGGTAAGAAATATTTGCTTTCAGAAATAAATGTCTCCCTTTAAAATATATTAGTAATTTTATTTTCTAGTAGGAAGTAAATCATAATCATGATGATTTATTATCATGATGATGATTTATCATCAAAATCTCATCATTAGCCTTGTCCTTATTAGCCTACTATTAAGAAATAAATAGAAAGTTTATACACTCCTCTTAAATGTTAATAGAAAATATAAAAATAAAAATTACTGTTTGCAAATAGAACACATTGAGACCACCTGTCTCAATCACCTAGTGTTGTGCAAATCTACTATGTGGATGAAGTGATGCCAGCATGTAGCTTGGAGGACACTGAACACAAATTTATGTAAATTATTCCTGTACTTGATCAGTCCATATCAAGATCCAAAGAAAAACTCTCCAAAAGATCCAAAGAAAAACTCTCCAAAGACTTAGGGCATGCAAATAACTTGTTTAATTTTTTTGAAAATTTTATTGGAAAGGAAGTACTAAACTAGAAAATGTCATTAAATAGTGCAAATGACATAATTTGACAAGGGTGTAAGCAAGTGGTAGGAAGTTTCCAATATTCAGTACCCTTTGGACTAGACCAGATCACCATCTAGTTACTAAGTATAAAGTTCAAAGCATTTGGACAGAAAATGACATTTTAGAAACATTGAAGTACTACATAATTTATGACTAAGATATCTTTTGGTTATGCCAGAGGTTTTTCTACAGCTGCCCTGACACGGAGGCACAAATGCACACAAGGTCAATGTCATAGTACAAAAATCTCAGAAGGAACAATTTCAATTGTATAACTGAAAGAAGAAAGGGCAAGAAGAGATCCACGTGCTAGATATTTGTAAAATTAAGTTGACCCATGAAACATGGAAAGAGCTCTAAATCTCTGTTATGACAAATCAAAAGTTTGTCTGGGGTGAGATAGAAAGGTAGAATCATGTGCACCACCAGGACCTTTGTAACTCATTGGTCATCCTTGTGAGTCTTCTTACTACCAAAACACAGTTACACAAACACAAAACCACAATTAAATTAGCTCAGGCTATGAGTGATCCAGGTAAGTGCTGAAACCTACACTGCCACACCATTGCAAGTTTATGGACTTCTGTTAGCAAGTCAAAATCACACATACCAGGTTAAACACAGAGTGGAATTTTAGTAAGATAGAGAATAACCAAATAGATTCTTCACTGAGACTGTAGTCAATCACTGGAACAAGTTTCCTAGGGAAGTGGTCAAGCTTGTCAGGGTTCAAGGAGAGTCTGAACTACACTCTTCATCATATGATTTAATTTTAAGTAGTCCTGCAAGGAGCAGGGAGTTCCTTGATTATACCAATGAGTCCCTTCCAACTTGGAATATTCTATAAATCTATGAAAATAATTTAAATTAGAAAATTTGAAATTTTTACTGCTCTATTCAATTTTAAGCCCTTCATTGGGAAGTATTCAGACTCCAGCTAAAGTAGATAATTTTTAAATAACATGGTCTGGCATCATTCCTCTCCTTTCCTCTCCTATGAAGTAAAGCTGAGTACCTCTTCCTTTGTAGTCTATGTCCTGTTCTTCTTCTTTATGCTTAGGGTTGCTCATTTTCTTTTTGATAGGATATTGGTTTTCCTTAGGTAACATTTCACATTAGAAGCTCTTTAGCTTTGCTTCCTATCATTTGTCTTCATTGTGCTCATTCAGAAATGATCTTTACTACAGTTGGTTGTAGTGGATTTACATGAATTTTGAAAGTGTAACAATAACTAGACTACCTACACTCAGACCAAAATTTGTCTGGCAAGTAATAAAACAACTATTAGGTTGGTTGTTGTCAGTATCTCCATTATGGCATATATTTGATTCTACCTGCAATGTGCTAACCTGAGGATTAGAGGCGGGCAAGCAAAAAAATTAATTTGAAATATTACTCATGATTATGCTTTAGATGGTGATGCAGTGATTACAATATTGGGCAAACAGCCAAAACACTATCTTCCCTTCCTTGGTCAGGTATTTTATGACAAATATCTTCCAAGTAACTCAATATGATTTTTTTTTCCCATTAATCTGGGGGTTTATGTCTACACTACCAGTAAGTGCTGCAACATCAAAGATCTCTAATCTTTTTTTTGGTAATTATTGCTAGACAAGAAATCTAAATAATCTAGAACTGCTTGGAAGGATCTCTACATTACATAAATTACAGGAATATAAAAAAATATTACTTTTCTTTTTTATCTTTTCCACATCATTCTTTTTAAAACAATTGATAATTATTTCAGCATGCATATGTGATTTTGGGTAGGACTGACATCTTCTGCAGTAGTAGAAATAATAAATAATGACAGCACAAGAAGGATCCAAAAATTAGCTGGTGGTTTTCATCATTTTGAAGACCAGAACACTTTGTGAGACATAAAATTTCATCCAGTGATTTCCATAGTATTTCTGTGATTTAAAGCTTGACTTCAAACACTTCAAATGGTACCTTTTAAAAGAGACATATACTTTGAATTAAACATTTTGAGTGAGACCAAGCCTGTCATACAAGATTTGTTCCGGCAATTAATTCTGTGTGCTTAGAAGTTCGACTTTATTTGGTAAATCTGTCTAACTACAGTTCTTAAACTGCAGATTTTTATCTGCTGCACTAATGTATCATCATAATATGAATGGACTGTGATTAGACATTATTAAATTCCCATTAATGTAACAAATAAATTAAATATCTCAAGCTTCCCAGAATTCATGTGTTTGGATAGTTCATTTTTTTTTTTACATCCCCCAGTTTTCCACATTCTCTATGAAGTCTGGGACACAATGCACTATTCCATTAATGGCCTCACTACAATGAACAAAGCAGAGGTTTTACTGTTTAACATCAGCATAAATGTTACTAATTTCCTGCCTTATTCTTTATTTTCCTGTTCAGATTTTAAGTTCCTCACGATTTCATCATGGTATTGAAGTGAAAACTCACATCCAGTTATTGCTCTCCTTGAAGCAGCTTGCCATTCCATGATCTCATTCTTTTTTTCTGTTCTTTAATCCCAGCAGCAATTTGTCTTTTTTGCAATTATTTCAGTTTATTGAATGGTGCTGATTGTTCCACTAGCCCTTAATGATTGATCTCTTCATATTGTTATGCTTCATTTTGCTATTTACTCAGTGAAATAAACAGCTCCTTAATATTAGGTAGGGTTAGCTACTGCTCAAGATGAAGGAACGGGTTGCTGTCTCAGTTCTGAAGATGGTGGTCTTCGAATATATTGACAGACAATGGAGATGTTGTTTACTCTGGAATTGCAGAATATTAGCCTACAGATGTCCTCCATCAGTTATATGCAGGCATAAATGACTAAAGTATTGAAGGCAAGCATGGAATTAGACATTTTAAATTTTATGTCATCTCTCCTACAGCTATATTTTTAAATTTTTTTTCTTTAAAAATCATGTAAAAAATAAAATTACTAGAATTTTTTTAATAAGAAAACTCTTATTGTATTCACAAGCTGATGTGGAAGTATCATCCTTATGAAGTATTTATGGACATGTTTTATTTATAGAATGCTCTGACAGTTATATCATGCAGAGTACTGAAAAAAAATGGCAAGGAATTTTTATATTTTATAAAAATGTAACCCTTAAAAAAAAGCCATTATGCCTTTCTAAAATTGATAAAGAACATAATAAACTCTAGCACTTGCTAATTTTCTTAAAGAAACATCAATTTATCTCAATATTATCCATGTGTACAAGTGAGGAATATGCATGTGGAGGACACAAGACAATCCTAACTACATTGAACAGATGCTTCATACTTTAGTGTTTTAAATTATGTATGACGCATGAATATTTCTTTTCATTAATGTGCGAATTGGAACTGAAATTTTGCTCAAGTTTTGTCTGTCCTGTATCCCAAGGAATATGACCAATTAAAATATGATTTTTTTATCCATATTTAAAAAAAATGCATTGGATACTGTTCATTAGAATGCCAGTGCTTTCAGTAGATCACACTTTCCCACACAGCAGATACTTTTAATGTGGCCATTCCTAATTTCTGTATTCTGAAATGTTGCTGCCTACTCACTTATAACCTAGGGCAAGATTTAGCTTTCTAGAGCATCAACATCAAGTTCCCTTCCTTCATCCAATTTTAAAATCTGAGCCCATTCAAGATCTGTTCCCTAGCAGGAAAAAGAGAAATAACAACAAAACAAACAAACAAAAAACCCTCCCAAAGAAACAAACAAACAAACAAAAAAGACCCTCCACACTAATTTTTTTAAAAGGAGTTCTTCTGAAAACATTCACGAAGGATGATAAAATTTCCTTGTTGGAACGTATTTTGAATCCATTTTGGTCAGTGTTAACAGTATCTCTCAGTAACAGATCATTCACACCTGCAGTTGCTATCATGTAAGTAATTAAAAAATGGCAAGAGGTCCAATTATTATGAAGTTATCATGCATATTTTCAGCTAATAGAACATTTCAACATGTAGGCAGACATTTTTTTTTTAATGTTTAAATAATTAGTTTGTGAAAGGGAAGACAGTTACCAAAAACCGGTTCTTATCAAGAAGAAAACCTTTAACCCTAGTTTAACATTATTTCACAGCTCTTTACCATTGCAAACTTTTGTAAAATTTAGTAGCACCTCCATAACTTCCTAAAACATATTGAAGGCATGCCTCATGGTGACAGTTCTATTTTCACTGAAACTGTAGTTATGAGAACTATGAAATAATTACTGTTTTGGTCAGTGAATATTTTGCTCTTTTGTGGTGACAGTTTAGTACATACCTATATCCAGTCATGTATTCATTTCTGGAAAATACCTTTGATGTCACGGCTGTTCTCTAATATAAATTTTATTCCTAAGAAGATAAAATATAATATTCATTTATATTTATCACAAGCTGACGATAATTGTTACAATATTTTAGTTGACTTTAATCTTAAAGATCTTGCAGAATAATAATCATTAAAAGAATTTTTTCTCAGCATCAGTAGTCCCCTTAACCAACTATATAATACCAATATGTTTCCGGACTGGAATTCTAATTTGATTACTTCTATATGACTTTCATAGTCAATATACACTATTTGGCTTTGAGATCTCAAAAGCTTGCTCACTAAAAGAAAAGATTATTCCTTCCTTACAAGAATTAAAATATACTTTCTATTAGTGATAATTAGAAGAGGAGGATATGTTTTAAAAATCCTAATAAAAACCCTGTTAAAATCAATAAAAGAACATCCCATAATTCATGTGCATTTTATTATGCCTCTGTTCTTTTTATATCTAGGGCTTTATATCTAAGGCTTTTACTCTTTTACTCTAGGGCTTTTTCTCTCCTTGCCACCTAGCACAACCTTGAGTTACACATCCAGAAGTAGTTATGCAATGCAAAGAAATATTCAACATCCAAAATAGAGGTCCCTAAAGTGCAATACACACATTGTTTAAATTAAAAGGCAATTCAATGAATTGGGGATGGAAGGGAAAGGCAAGACAACAAAAGCCTTGGATGTGCCAGCCTGATGAATGACGAAGGCATATGGAATGTTGCTGACTAAATTGAAGAGTAGGAATTAGAGACCAGCAACAAAAAAAAATCCAGATTTTTATAATCTGGTTTAGTAAAACATGAATTTCCATGATACCCTTCGCTCAGCATTTACAGTTATAAAGGACTACTTTCACACAATGGATTACTGCTGTGTTTTTTTGTGCATTGTATTCACTCTATTTTGCAGTTAGGAAATAGTCATTTAAGACACTCAGTATAAATCTGTGGTCAAAGGTGGAATGGCAGAATAACTCTGCAGGTTTGTCAGTTCATTATTTATCTGAAAGGTTCCGATTTCATAGTAATTATGATACAATAATTGTATGCAAAGCAATGCCCCTGAATAAACAACAAACCGTGGCTTAGGTAAGTGAAGGAAAAAATCAAAGTGAATGATGGCATTCAAAATCTGAAAATCTGAGTTTTGGCTGTAAGGATGTCACATTTAAACAGTGCTCCTCATAGGACTGGTTGGTGAGAAGTCACAGATACTGATCTCAAGATTGCAGTGACACAGGTAAGGTCCCTGATCCCATTTAGGAAAGTTTGGGCAACTCCTACTTTGTGAATATTTCTCATCTGTTGAATGTTGGACACTGAAATACTAGCCATGGTCAATTCCTAGAATTTTTTCTATGTACAACCCAGCACAATCATAGGTATCAAAAGAGTTTTATAGCAACACGGAAGATCTCCATAATTTTATTTTTTTTAATCAAGTGTTTACATATTTGCTTAAACAAAATATATGCTGACAGTTATTTAAATATTTGTTTAAATACAGAAGGACATTTAGAAACCCATCTTATTCAAGAATTTCACTCCTCCAAGAATTTCATTTTTCTACCTATAATTTTTCTTGGCTTGTATGTGAATATGGGAGAAGATAAAGAATTTTATCTGTGACTTCATAAAATCACTGTACTGGTGTCAGGTGGTACAGAGTTAATTTCCTTCACAGAGGCAGGTATGCAGCTATGTTTTAGACTTCTGCTGAACACAAACTATTTTTATGAACTATATCTTCCAAAAAAAATCTGGCCTAGAAAAGTGTTTCTTAATACACAGACATTTTGTATAGGAAAATAATTTTCTATACCAAAATTCAGCAGACCATTTCAGTTTTGAACAAAATTTACTTCATTTTTGGACTGCACTAAATCTGAGCATTCATGCATGCTGGAAATGAAGATGGCAGGCAGAACAGCATGCTGAAGCACTGCACAGCATGCTCTTTCTAAGAGAGTATACAGAACTCACACTCACTTTCTGTAATCAGCAGTCCAGGATGTCCTGAAAAGGTCATGTAAATACATGTGGACAAAAACCAGGCACTTTCAAAATACACTTATGAAAATGTGAAATTAGAAATCAGGCAGCAGGATGATGGGCTTTAACTTGTCATATACAATAGCTGCAGCCAGCTAACTAAGACTAAGCCATGTCATGCTGAAACTTCCTCTGAAAACAGCACCTATGTTTGCTCCAATTTTTTTCACTACTTGATAGACGTTCCATAGCTACAATAGTAACAACATTTATTCTGGATGCAGGACCATATGTTAACAAATTTTGATAAAAGACATAAACAAAATGTCTTCTTAGACATTTTATTAAAGACTTCAATAAGAAAATATTATAGGAGTGATTTTTAAAAAATACTAAAAAATGGAGGCTGAAACATTGAATTGGACTTGAACCTGTGACTCCTATATCCAATGCAAACATCCTAAGAATTGAAAAGGTGGGAAGATTAGAGTTTTTTAAATCTTTTTTGCTTTCTTTGTAGTGCTCCTGTTAAAACTTTCTGATAAAGCTGACTGGAGTGGTCCAAGCAAGTAAAAAGGAAGTCTGTGCTAAATCTGCCATTCCCCATGAAACTTGTAGTGCACTGAGTACCTCACCTCTTATTGCTGTTATTGTCCTCTTTAGGTGAGCAGTGAGCATGATGGAGAGCGCTGACAGTCTCCAGTTCCAGACATTTTATGTATCTCAAATTCTGGGCAGAACCTGAATAAGAGTTCTCAAGATCTAAGTTTTAAAATTGACTGGAAATGTATTTTGGGACCTAACAACCATGTATTTCAATAAGAATTAGTCACAATATATTTCAGGCATATTCTTCAGGTTTTTCTTGCATTAAGGTAGCTAAATATTTGGGAAAGAAACATCTACAGCTTAATCTTGCCCTCTTCACTGAGCCTTTATTTGTGGCCATTGTTAAATAGGCTTGAGGCTAAATGGCTTTTTAAACCAACCTTCAATATTTTTTCTCCAGGGATTTGCATTACTTCTATTAAATACTAGCATCTATATCTTCATCTACAATTTAGTGTTCTGTATTTTTTATTAGTACATCATCTTTGAACTAATAAATCAGTATTTTAATAGATTTTGTTATATATCTAATGCAGGGCACTCAGCAATTGTTTTTCAGCACAGCTCCTCAGAAAGCACATTTTTTATAATAACTCCTTCAATGATTTTACATATTTACACTGTTGTCATGAGATTTAAAGGTCATGAAATGAACAAAGAGTTTAGAAAATGTTTGAGGAGGAGATTCTAACACACATGTTTCCCAAATACTGTAAGAAGCTGCTGTGGAAAGATGAAATAAGAAAACCATGCAGTGAAAACATCTGGCCTAACTGTAAGGAAGAACCCTGAAAAATTCCCTGAAGGACTTCTATGCTGGCTCACAGACTTCCAGTTAAAGTATGGACTGTGATGAAATACACATACACAAATAAAAAGAATTATTCAAAACTCTCTGCAGAAAACATAGTATTTTAAAATAAAATAGGTAAGTTATTAATCCTATTTTGTTTTGATGAGTATCTCTTCAAAGAGAAAAAAATATCTCTCATGTCCATTGCACATCGTACAACTCTTCAGACCATAACCAAATATACAAATTTGGCAAAGACATTAAATTCAAGTATATCATGAATATGCAAACTATTATTTGCAAAGGACCTTTGTCACAACTTTGCGTCAAGACAGCCTTCAAAGATGACTAGAAACTTAATTTAAGTTGGAAGTAATTTTAGTTCAAGGTGAAACATTTGAGATAATTTGCTTTATCTTCTTGTAACATGCACTTTTTCTCCAGAACATGCTAATGGTGCTATAATTTTAATTCTGCAGGTGTTCAACTTTACCTCTATGTAAAGGGCTCAGCAAAAGAATAATGCACTTGAATTAAGTTTTATGTGTCATTTAAAAAGTTCTCATGTTATTTCTCAGAACAGGTACAATATTCATCTCTTTTTCTGTGTCTTCTGGTTAGTGTGTATGTTCATAATTGCTACTGGCATTTGCAGTAATTATAATACTCATTAAAAGAAAGGCTACTTAGCATTTAACATAAAAAGGTGGGTTTAAGTAATTTTTTTTTTAGCAGTCCTATACCCTTGCAATGATATTCTTCTTTTTTATTCTGGTATGTAACAGAACTATGCTCTTCACAAGGTTATTCTTTTCTCTTTTTCTATGTTTCAATTTCTTCAACTTGACATGAGCCTCCTTGCAGAATACCACATAGTGGAAGTGTTAGACTGAGATTTGACACGTGGCATCACATAATAAGTGTCTTCATGAGCATCAGGCACTTGAAAGCTGTAACTTCCTAGATATGTTGAGTTTTATCACAAGAAAAATTATCTGCAACATGGCAACTTTGAGGTGGTTACATGACTTGAAGCTTACTCTCTTAAAGATTGCCTTCTGCTGTGTTTCAACAAAATCAAGTTTTAAAAAAAAAAAAAATCAGTAGAAACAAAAGCCAAAATACACAAGTATGAAATTCATGCATGTGAAGAAAAGGAAGAGGAGTATTTCAGCTACGGGTGTTTATACATGTCCGTGAGGTTAACAGAACCCTTGTTGTGGTTACAGCTAAGGTTAATTTTTGCAGTAGGTGGGAGCAAGTGCAGCTAAGGCCCGGATGTTATTCTATATTATCTCACATCATTGTCAGGGGCAGCGGAAAAGGGAATCTTCATTTCCAAGGAGAAGAGATTCCTACCAGTTAAGCAAGCGTGGTGGACAGAAGTGGGGTAACACTGGTTTGGGTGGTATGGCGGCAGCTGGGTCAAGTGCCACACTCTCTATTTTGTACAATTTTGTTATTAATATTGTTGCTGTTGCTTTTTGTTTTATCTCAATGTCTCCAGTAAAATATTTTATCACAGCCCATGATCTCTGTCTTTTGTGCCTCCAGTTCTCCTCTCCAATGCGCTGCAGCAGGGAGGGGAAGGGAAAGGGAGGGCAGGGAGTAAGCAGCTTGTGATCTGGGAAGTCTCAGTGGGAGCACTGAATAAGGGAAATCCTTCTGAAACCACAACAAATGTAAAAGTCAGAAAGTCATTTCTGAATTGCATTTAGGAAGCCAGAAGGCAAATATTTAATTGAAATAACTTCTACTTTGGTGTCATATTTTAATATGGAAAGTCTTTAACCTAATAGTATTCAAATCCTTTTTGATTCAAATTTTTACTGAGTTTTCATTTCCCATCTTTGATCAGCATAGACTTCAGTCTATCTGCTAGGTAGGTAGAGCTATGGCATAAGACAGAACAAAATATACAATATCAGAAAAATGATTTATTACTATGATCCCAGAGAAGGTGTAATTTGCATATGAAAGGAAAAAATAAGGCAAGTTGAATGTTACTTACTGTTTGTTTTCTTTTTGAATGCCTGGGGAGATTGGATTCTCAAAAGATCTTTACCATTTTTGTTGGTTGTAATCTGACTGTATAAATAGTAAGGTAGCTCAAACAAAGAAGACATAAAACAGCTGTGTTACTTGAGTAAGAGAAGAGCAGTTTATTAACTGTAACATCATCCTTCAAGGGAATCTGTTTATATATAAGACTTAAACCTACTCAATGTGTGTAACAAAATAGTTTTTATACAGAAGTGAGAAACACTTCGAAGGACATAGGAAAAAGCACAATGAAGAAAATATATATCAGGAGGTGCACCAAGTGTGGCCATTTAAATTCATCTGAAAGGGAAGGTATAATTTTCTCATAACAGTGTTGAACTTCCTACTCATTCCATCTGATGAAAGTAAAAGTAAACATATAGACAAGAAATAGCCAGCCAGCGAAACCAAAATTTCTTTGGCTTAATTCAAGCCTTGGTTTAACTCAAGGAATATTTGGCCCATCAGGGGATAATGTTGACAGCTGCAATGGCAGTCTGCGTATAGCAACCTTTCACCTTTCAACAAGATTTCTAATTTTACAGCAAAATCTTTTGCTGTTCTACAATAAAAGTAAATTTGTCCTCCATTTCAAGAACAAAATCACTATGTCCACTTACCTTGAAAGTTGGCACTTAAGAAAAAGTCGTGGCATCCCAGCAAGGAAGATATAAAGGAGCACATCGAGTGACTCTGTACCATGAACAGACACCATACTTGCTCCCTTTGCTACAAAGAAATATTCCTGGACACCTCTGTAGGACTTTACTTGTATATCAAAACGAGATGGACAGAGGCCCAGACTTTTTCTGTATATTAGAGAATTTTACCGTCAGTATAATGTTCTGGAAGAAACAAATGCCATTAAAAGAAAAATGTGCAGCCTTACTTTTGGGAATGATTGTTTCTGCAGCACTAACTTTCTGCTTATTTTCAATCAGCTTACACAGACAACAATAGCAGCAATAGCATGGGACAGAAGTTAAACTGTAACCCAATCCAAAAATAAGTATTAAACAGAACCATGTTTAACCATCTGAGAAGAAGGAAAGTTAATGCTTTAAAACATGTTGTGAATAACTAGAAAATTATATACAGGTATATTTTACAACACTGATTTTAATAACTGATTCACTGAGATACCAGATAGCTAAGGGAACTTTGGGCAGAGGTCAAGAAAAGATAATTAGGAAGAAGGAGAGTATTGGCAAAAATATGTTCCAGACTCAGTAAGTGCAGAATCAGGCTGGAGAGTGAGCAGGAGTCTGACAATATGAAGAAAAGGCTACCCTGAAACAAAAGATTTTCCAACATTACAGGTCAGAGTTTAAAAAAAAGAAGTCTTGGATTAAAGTGATTGCAAACACAGTGTATTGACAATAGATGGGAGAAATGCAATGGATTCTACAATCTTGCAAGAGTTTGCAAATCCTCAGAGTGTGTGAAGCAAGGATTATGAAAATAGGTTATGCATTGAGTGCACTCAGCAAGCATAAGCCAAAGGGACTGTGAAAGTACATATAAGTCATTAGAGATTTCCATAGGAATCCTTGCAGAAGGTTAGTATACAGTGTGCTTAACATCACTCTTGTTGTTTTACAGTGTGAGTTTGCAATATTTCCTTTCATAATTTTAATGTGACTTTTAAGAAGGCTGAATCCAATTAAAAAGTATGTACTTAATGACCTGTCTTTCTCTCATACTAAGCAAAAGAAATAGAATTTGAAATGTTGTTTAGAAACTCAAGAATTCAATAAAATGAAACAAAATAAAGATAAAAATAAAACTCTTAGCACAGTCCAGGAGAAAAATCACACACAAAGACAGTAAAACTGAAATATTTTGTATGACATATGTGCTGAAAGAAGACTGAGGAAGGATGTGGAAAATTGCTCTTAGAATCTACTTCACCAGTATAGTGACTTAGGGCAAGAGTCATTTTAGTGGGATTTGACAGAGGTGTAAAGTGTAAGATGCAGATGGTAATGATTCTGCTCTGCTTGGCACTGGTGAGGTCTCAGTTGGAATGTTGCTTTTTTGGTCACTGAACTATAAGAAAAAATTTAGAAAAAACTGTAATCCAGAATATGGTGACAGAAATATTCAGAAGCTTTGAAAATTATCCACAAAGCAAACACAAACCCAAAAAACAGCCTTAATTTGCTCTTGAAAGGATTGATTAAAAATAGACAACAGCCTTCAGATATTTTTAAGGAAGTATGTCATGCCTAGATGACAAGGTGTTCCTCCTATGTATGTAAAAAAAATATTTCACATGGGTCAAAAATGTTTAGATCTGTTGATAAGATATTTGATAGGGCAATAAGGGAAGTTATGATTCCACATGTCTACTATTATATCTATATATCAGTTCTAATGAGAGGCTTGAAATCCAAAGTGAGTGAAGGTTCAAAAGGATCAATGACTATCTCCAACAGTGTTCCTCCAGGCTGTATCAATATTTCACTTCCATTGCTAGTAAGGCTGAAGCATTGAACTACTGACTATAAAGTGATATTGACATGAAAGTTACTCTGGTCTTATCTGCTGACCTGTGGCAAGAGCGTTTTGCTTTCTTTTAATCATAATAAAACAAGAGATTCCTACATAAATTCCAGTGCTATTCACCATCACACTGTCTTTGAACTTCTTTCTTAGCTTCTAAATTGTAACCAGAATTCCAAGATTTTGCAAATGGTTTTTATTACCAATCATTCTGTGATTGATTCCACTAATGAAAGTGACAGTGAAATATTTGCTTCAGCTTTTTACATGACTGTAGAGTGCCAATATTTTTCAGCCACAATGTTTGAAAGGTTTTAGATGTGTTAAAGCACTTTCAAAGTTATTTTCTCTTTCAACATGGAGTTGAAGCTTATGCATAGAACTAATTTTTTTCAGCTGTGTTATAAACCATTGCACTTTCTTCTTGCTCTACTCAATCAAGTTTATTAAGTCACCAGAAAAAACAGAGATGTAAGTAACCTGTTAAGCGGGGCTTCACTTCATATGATGTTTTAATAAAACATTCATATGATAGTTTTAATAACAGTTCAGGAAAGTGACTTGCATTTCTGAACACTTTGGAAAAATTGACAAGTATTTTTGATTGCTAACTCTTATTAGAATGCAAAGCAAACCACCATGTCCACAATCCAGATCATCACAGAAAGTTGAAAATACATGTGACTTCATCTGTCAAGCTTCGATAAGGCCAATTTCTTTTCATGGCTGCATTCAAAACACTTTTTATGTGAAGCCTGTTGTTTTCTGCTTGCCTGTGGGTGGAACTGTTTGTGAATACGCCAAAGCTCTTAGGAAATACTAGTGACCATCTTTTTAATATAAAAAGACTCGTTTTCACTGACTCCTCTTAGACCATATAAATTTTCTGTACAAAAATTATCCACATTGTATATAAACATATTTATATCTGTAGGACAAGGGTGCCAAAGCAAACAACTTCCAATTGTTTGTGTGCTAATTCTTATTTAAAATAATGTAGAAACTTATTGGCAGACTCTCTAGTGTCATCCAGCTGCAAAGTAAAGTAGAGGTTATTTCAGCAGTAACTAAAGTCAATATGTTTTTGGACAGGTCTTGAATATATTTTATATTTGCATTATTTTCAAGAGCTATTAATTTAGCTTGCTTGAATACAGTTCTTCATCCACAATAGGAATTTCCTCTTTTCTCCTCCAAGGTAATTCCTGGTCTCCTGTGTTTTTGTGATTTTTTTTCCTATTATTCATAATTTGGTGGCTCATACAAAGAGATGATTTAAGCACATTTGTATTCACAGGAGCAGCTGAATGAAAAAAATTATTTCCTGTTTTCATTTTTTTTCCAGTTAATTTATGCTTGAAGGAATTTTCCCTATTGACTTTGAAATGAAGGTGCCTTCTTTCAAAGTAGTGTCAAAGATTAAATGGCTTCATTTTTCCATTAGCAAATACTTTGTAACATAGCTTTGAAATTACTGTTCATCACTTGACACAGTCTAAGTAAAGTCCATTTAAACATAATTTGGTCTGTATGAGCTAGTTTTCTTGTAGAGTTCTCATACCATTCATCCCTTTTCTTTTAATGATAATAGAATTTAAAACATTATTTCAGGTTTCTTTCTTTTTCTGAATAGTACTTACAGCTACGAGTTCATTGCTAAAAGATAGTAGAGGTGAATTTTTTTCCTTCACTGTTCCTTTGGTTAGGCACTGGCCGACTGTTAGTCACAAGCTGCACAAGCACAGTTTTTGGTAGCTAAGCTACTGGACATGACTTAAATTTGACAGCCTTGTTATTACAAGAGGAAATTTATAATTATATATTGGAATACAAGGAATTGTGTCCATTGCCATTATGTCATTGGTGCCAGAAAAATAAAAAAATAAATAGCTGAAGGTATAGAAAACCATGGCTATGGACTCTTTGGTTCTAAGTAACTCCTTAACTGTACCTCTTACCTGGAGCAAAATAGTGGTCTAGGCTCAAAGCTGTGGCAACAGTATGACAAAAGAAGGACTCCTTCTCTCATCATTACTGGAATTGAGCTGTTCCACTGACTTCCCCCTCATTTATCACAGTTGTCTTTTTCTTAAATGAAAAATTAACAACTTTTTGGACATCTCTTCTGAACCACAGAGACACATAAAGGGTCATTTAAAAAACTGCAGGAGATACTTACACAAATCTTAGATGTGATTGAACAGCAAAAGTATAGAACACCTTGTAGAGTTTCAGATACTTAAATTTCTATTGATCTCCTACAGATTCTTAAGAAATAGGCCATGGATTATCTAGATTAGTTAACAGTAATTTGAAAACTACAGGACTGCATGAACCTTTAAAGTACCCTTCACGTCTACTGTCTATTTTTAACGTTCCCCTAAGTTAGGGAGAATTTTACTGGAGAATGTTATAGTAAAAAAAACATGACTCCCTGTAAATCAAAACTGGTTTTACACTACATGATGGCTTTAATATAGTAATGTCTAAGAATAAGCTGTAGATTACTCCACATGACTTCAAATAATATGCCATGGCATCTGGGCTTAGACCTAAAACCTACATAGTATGGGCTACTGGAAATTGGTATCAAAGTAATAGATATATATTGAAAACCTTCAGGGTGAAGTCATAAGGCAGGTAGTATCAACACCTTGCAGCAAGAGTACCAAAGAATCACTGATTGACACCTACAGATATTTTATTTAACAGACTTTAGAGATCAAGAATACCTGTAACATGAGAATTGTGTTAGCTGGACTGGAAATTTACAGATGATTGAAAATACAACTGAAGACAAACAGAAGGGTTATTATAACGTGGAGTGCCAGAAGCTGCCACACACGTGATTTATAGTCAGTATGAGGCACTATATCAGTATTGCCATATGACGTTGCCCAGCTACCTTATGAGATGGCTACCAAAAAAGCACATAATAAAGAGAAACAGAGAGTGCTCAGTGGTTGTGTTGTGTGTCACTCATTTTTCTTGGGCTTTATCTTTCTCTCCCTTTTATTATTATGGCCATTTTTAATTTTTTTTCTGTTGTTAAACTGTTCTAATCTCAATCTTTGAGTTCCTCTTTTCTGTTATTTTTGTCTGATTCTCCATACTGGCCCACCGGGGTGAGGGTTAAGCAAGCAAGGCAGCTGCATGGTACTTAGTTGCCCGTTGGGGTTAAACCACAACAGGGCTTCAGTTTCCAAGAAGCAGAAAAAAGTCTCCGGGTAATGGCAATATCACATCTGTTGCCATATATTCTTATAGCAATCCATAAAAATAATACATTTGGCAATATGCGAGTGACTGTTATTCCCTGATATAGCAGAAATCCATTAAATATTTCTATGATTAATATGTATTACACAAATCATAGCTACACAGTCAATTATATAGTTTCTTCCATGGAGGAAACTCTTATGGGGAACTAACACTTTCTTCTGTGCTTCTACTACATTGATTAGCAAAATACTGTTAAAAAATTCAGTAATTACTATTTGTAGAAAATAAGCTCTGATTTCTTAGGACTTTTCAGTACAAAAGCCATTTGAAAAATTTTATGACCAAATTATTTATGTGTGAAGCTCTCATTGCAAGCATCAACCTATGTGAAAACCCAGGCACCATATCTATGTATTCATATATATATTTACATATACATACATACATATAAACATAACTCACAAGACTATGTATATATATATATTATTCATATGTACCTCATATATCCATTTTTAAAACTATATTTGTACTTTTTTTTTATTTGTCAGCTTAATAAGAAACAATAAGGGAATCAAATTATTTCTTCTGAAATTTAATTTAATTTAATTTTTTAACTTGCTTCTCTATGCCATGCAATGTACAGACATTGATTCCACTATGCCTGTGGAACCCAGAATATTTTCCATTCACTGCAAAATAGCCATCCTTTTGATTTTTTATATAAATCAAGGTCAAACACAAACTGGAATCTCTGAAGTTCTAAGATAGTTATACTTGCATTGTTAGAGAATTCTTACTCACCAGCAGTTTAAGAAACACTGTGTATATACCACAGAAAGTAGTAAGTATGTCTCATCTCTAGGAAAGAGTCACAGTGAAATGTCTTAAATTTCATAGGTTAGGACATTTGTGGAGCAATGAAGAGGGAATAGCAGGAAGATAGAATATTGTAGGAGGCTGTACTAATTACAGAGGACTAGAAGCAGTCTAACCCTCAATGGGCCACAGGTGTAAACAATAAGGACAATCCCTACAAAAGAGTCAGTCAGGATCTGCCTGCTGAGCTCTGGTGGTGTGCTGGGATTGGTTGGAGTCTGCTGGGATTGGTTGGAGTCTGCTGGGATTGGTTGGAGTCTGCTGGGATTGGTTGGAGTCTGCTGGGATTGGTTGGAGTCTGCTGGGATTGGTTGGTTGTGCTAAGAGGAGACAGGGATAGACAGCCAGGAGAGGAACAGAAAAGGTAAGGTGTTGAACAAGGCACTGATAGGGTTAGGCAGCTGTGTGAGGAACAGAAAGGAGTTAGCCAGTCATGCAGAAAGAAGAAGGTAATCAGAAGGTTATGTGATGCTGCTTGGGTAAAGTTTAGTCCTCTGAAGGCTGTATATTCTGCCCATAGAAGAAAACAGAAGGCTGAGAGAAGCTGCTTGAACAAAGCTTAGTTCTGCAGAAAGTATTGTCTATCTCAACTGCGGCATATGTAACTTATGGTTGTGGGCAACCATGATAGAATTTTGTCACTGGTTAACCAAAATGCATTGGAGTTCTTATTTTCTTGAGACTTATCCCTTGTCATTTCAAGTCTGTGCTCTGCTATTTTTCATATTGTGCTCTGCTTTTCAAGGCCTCTAGTATCATACAAGGCATATATTTATCTGGGCTGCATCAATATTTTACAGTCATAAATATCCAATTTTATATAGAATAACCACTTTATCTTTGCAAAACTATGAGTGGACCATAAAAAGAGAGAGAAATGTAAAATAAATTAGGTGTGGACCTTGTCAATTAGATAAGTTACTTTCACGGAGAAATCAAGTAAAACAAAGGTACAGGCAGGTCAAGAAAAGTTCAGTCAGAACAAGTCTGACAAATCTCCGTCTTGAGGCTCTGAAATATCAGTAAAAAGTTTATAGTTCATTTCTAGGAATGACAATATGGCCTTGGATTCTGCAACACAGAATTTTGTTCCACTCTTTGCTTGTTTATTTCTGTTTCTACCCATTTGCCAAGTCTGTTTTATCTGATCCTTTTTCTCATGAATCATACATCGAGTAGGGGTAGCAATTTGCAGAAAGAATGTCATAGTGTATAAATATTTGTTTTTATCAACAAAGCTTATGGGTGTAACAATGTCAATCCAGCATTCATTATGTTTGGTAGCACAGTTTTAAAGCTATGGGCCATATGTTCCCTTCCATTAGAAGATAAGCAAATTTCACTAATCCAATGCAAATCAGAGTAGAGTATAATTATAGCAGCCTGCAAAAGGAAGCAAGTGACATCAGGTGAGAAGTGACTGCCATGAATATGTTGAGGCCAGACCAGTATTCATCCCACGGTAATAGCTCCTGGTGGACTGTCTAAAAAAGAAAATATGAATATCTGGAGAAGGAAAAAAAAAAAGCATAAAAATAACACTTTAGGAGGCCAAAGTCTGTTATACTAGTTTTACAGTAAATGTTGGAAATACAGGGAAAGGTAGACATTCAGAGATTTTTCAAAGATTAAGCAAACAATACAGGAAATTCTTTTATTTCCTCACAACCCGTTTCTTGACTGTGTTTCCTGCTATGGAATCCTTCAGCTGTAGATCAACTACAGTGGGATTCCAAGATGATTCACCACTGCAGTGCTTAGTCTGGACTCAAATGATACAAAACTTCAATTTGACTTTGATGTACAGAAATTTGCATATGCTTTTACTGAAATTTTCTTGAAACGGATAAAATACATTTTACCTGTAATTAATAATTTTACTAGAATTTTGATGTGCTAACTTCATAACTAGGTACTTTGAGGGTATTTCTAATACACAATTTTAGTCTATGTACTTTAGTTTCATTTTTTTCTTATGTTGTTTTTGTGGCCATTGAGAAGGTCATTCCTCTCTATCATGCTTTCCATTTCCACTTTGCAGCCATACCTTATCTCATTTTTATCTCATCTAGACTCAACAAATTAAATGCTTCCTTTCATTCCTATAAATCCAAGGTTCCTTCCATACTGCCTAGGCTACTGTAGGCTATTGCATTTTGTCACTGCATTTGTAATATCTTAAATGGCATTCTATAAAAAGTATCATTTACACTTAAAACAATAAAATAATATCTTACTGCTATCTTATATGACATTGCTTTTCTCCAAAATATTTCATATTGTGAATATGTGTAGTTTCACAGGAAAACCTGCTCAGTTCATATGGCTGAAATCAAATTTACAGATCTGTCTGTTCCCATGTGCTGAAAGACAAGCTGATGGGGAAGCAAGCCAGCCTGGCTGAACAGAGATTTAACTGGAACTCAAACTCTCATATTTTTTAACCTATGGCCTATGAAAGAAGAGGCAGGATGACTCAGGAGGGCTTACAAGGATGTTGTGAGATTGCGTAGGGAAGAACTTACAATGGTAAAAGCCCAACTAGAATTTAATCTGACTACTGCTATATAAGACAATAAAAATGTTACTCTAATTAATTTCATGACAAAAACGGGGGCTTAGGACAGTCTCCGTGTTGCTGCCAAGTTTGCAGCAACACAAAACTCGTGAACTCAGGAGGCTTGGAGAACCAGGAAAAGCTTTATTCAAAAAGAGCTGTGCTCTTTTATAGAGAAGATCACAAAGATGAAATTGCATTGGTCCACGAGAATAAACAAAGAACTGATTGGTGAGAGGAAGAAAACAATTCTCTGAAAGAGAAACATCACGTACAACTGCAGGTGGAAACCTTGTTGACAATTGTTTTGCATTCCTTCAGAAGTTTTCTCATGCAACACAGCCTGAGAAATGTTGCCTTTCTCAGGCCTCTGCAAACCCCTGGCAGCCCTCTCAGGCTGTCTCAGGCTCTGTGTGACCACACCTCCATACTTTATGGGATGGGGGACAAAATGTTGTGACAGATGAGGAAAAGGCTGAGGCACTCAGTGCCTTCTTTGCCTCCATCTTTAATACTAAGACTAGTTCTAATCAAGGTACCCAGAGCTATGAGCTGGAAGACAGGGAGCAGAATGGAGTCCCTGTTATCTAGGAGGGAGTGGTGGGTGACCTGCTACACCACTTAGACATACACAAGTCCATAGGGCCAGATGGGATGCAGCAAGGGTACTAAGGAGCTAGTGCACATGCTCAGAGTCACTTTCAATGGCCAGAAGGAGAATGAAGAGAACTACAGCTCTATCAGCATCATCCTCAGTGCTGGAAGATCATGGAGCAGAACCCCTTGAATGCCATCACACAACACATGTAGGTAAACCAGGTCACCAGGCCCAGCCAGCACGGGTTTATGAAAGGCAGGTTGTCTTTGATCTACCTGGTCTGCTTCTATGACAAAGTGACCCACTTAGCAGACAAGGGACATACTGTAGATATTGTCTACCTGGATTTTGGTAATGCCTTTGCCACTGTTTCCCATAGCGTTCTCCTGGAGAAACTGGCTGCTCGTGGCTTGTATGGGTGCACTGGCTAAAACATTTTCTGGCTGTCCAGGCCCACCGAGTGGTGGCAAATGGAGTTAAATCCAGTTGGGGGCTAGTTGCTAGTGGCTTTCGCCATGGATCAGTATTGGGTCCTGTCATGTCTAATGTCTTTATCAATGATATGAATGGTATGAATATACCTTCAGATGGTAGATGACACCAAATTGGGTGGAATTGTTGATCTGCTGGAGGGTCAGAAGGTTCTACAGAGGGATCTGGACAGGCTGGATCAGTGGGCTGAGGCCAAGTGCGTGAGCTTCAATACAGTGAAGTGCCAGTACTGCAGTTTGGTCACTAAAACCCCAGGCATCTCTACAGGCAGAGTGATTGGAAGGCTGATCAGTGGAAAAGGACCTGGGGGTGCTGTCTGTCAGATGGCTGAACCTGAGCAGAGGCAATGATGACCCAGAGATACTCTGACAACACCAAAACATGTTCTTAATGCTCTTCTGGTTTGCATCCTCTCTTGACATTACTAAAGAGTGTTCTGGTTCTGTTTGGTTTCTTTTTGAATTTTCTTAGCTGGTTCCTTCATTATTTATGAAGTCCCCTGATAACCCCTTGTTAGTGTATCCTTATGTCATAGTAGTATATAGCTTCTTTTTAGCATATTCCCTTTTGGCAAACATCATAAGAACAGAATTCTTTGGCTGCAGTATACAAATGCAATCTGTAGATTTGCCTTCCCATTGTACCCTCTATTGTTTTCCAGGCCACTTTACCAAGGAGGGAGGATGTGCCAACAGCATGAACAGTATGAGCTGCTGTTCCATTTGTGGCTCATGGTCATTTTCAGGCCTGTTTTCCACTAGCTCATATCCTTCATTTTATTTGTCTTGAAATTTTGCTCTTTTTAGTACTGTTTTTTGTTTGTTTGTTTTAATTTTAAACTAGACTTTTAGTTTGTCAAGGTCATTGTGCATTTTGATCCTGCCCTGCTTCTTGCCTCGGTGTATGAAGTAATACAGCTAGATTAGTGTCATCCACAAATTTTGTACAGAGGCTCCAAAGTGCCCTCTCTGAGATGCCCAACTCGCTTAATAAAAAATGTTGGAAAAGAAACTATTTTTCAACCAAAAGTTTATCATTCTCCACTCTGCTATACTTCTAGCTCTTATTTCTATAGTTTCAGGCAATTGACAGATAATTTTTCTAACCAGTTTCTGTATTTGCATCCATGCAGTTTTTCATAGAACTCTTTTATTTAATACATTAATTTGCTTCAATGCTATTTTTGCAAACAATGTGTAGAAGAATTTTTACTGAAATAACTGACTGATTATAAAGTGCATCTTTTGCTTGGCCTCTAACTGTACCAGGGCATGAATTAGAACAGCCTTTTCATTAGCAGAAGATCTCATTACTTCTCTAATATTTTTCCATTAATCAGTATGTGCAATTGATGCTGATATGAAAACAGAGATTGAGTCTCATTATAGCTCTTGCTAAGAAATATTGGAAGAGTTTAATTATTTTCATTTAGGTTCCCTGAATAATAAAATCTCTCTATATCATATTTCTCTTAAAAATTTCAAACTCTGAGAAATGAACCTGCTGCAATTTTTAGCCCTAATTAGTAATTGGGGGATATTTTAGTGTGTTCCTTGTTCAGATATTTTTTTAGTTATAAAATGGAATAATTTTTCTTGTTTGCTTATATGTATATGGAAAGCTACAAAATTTTTCAGTAAATATAAAAGGGTTACTGATTCTATAAAATTACTATCAGTATTGTGTTATCATTCAAACTACCATTTGTTATTTTGAGGTTCAAATTCCCTAATAAGAATAGAACTGAACAACAAATTGAAGCTTTTTACTAATCATCTGTTACCTACATTATGAACTAGATATAAATCTTCATAGTGTTTTTTTTTAAATAAGACTTTTCAAACATACATAAATAAAAATAATAACTTATTATAATGTATTTTATTTGTAGCTGAATGGAGTACCAGAAAAAATAGATGAAGACATAGCCAATCACCTAAGACTAGAAAACTGATAGTCCAAAATTGGGACAGCAATTTTTTGAATCAAACTAAATACTGATTTATATAGTCACACCTTCATATCTCTAACTGGCATTTCATTTGTTTCAGTGGAATATAGATACAACTATTAATCATAAAATAATAGTGTACATAAGGCTAGTTCTACAAAAAATGCTGTGTACAATTTAATATTCAAGTTTCACTAGCTTTGCGATCACACTTGTGTTAATGTCTATTTTTATATATTTTATAATTGGTTTTTGTGTAGTTTTCATTCATCAGGTATAGTATTGAGAAGAATAACACAAAAGAAGAAAAGTCAACCAAGCTTGCATTAGAAGTCATGTAAGAACATGAGGTGAATGATAAGTTATTATATCCCATTAATTATTCTAGATGAGCATTAAAATTTTTAATAAAATTTCCAATTCAAAGCATTTATTACCTGAGGTTTTGAGAAACCAGATGATTTTAAAAAACTTATCTTGTTTAGTTTAACTTACTTTCTTATTTATTCTGATATTTTTAAATCTCATTATTAACTATTTTATCTCCAAGAAATTTCAATATTGTAAAATGATTGTAGTTTGAGTTGTCATTTGCACCTAACCTATAGAAAACATTATATTCAATGCAAGTTTAGTTAGTTGAACTCAAATTGCATAAGGGCAGAAAGAGTTAGAAATATTTCTGCTGAATGAATCTGAGAGTCATCCACTGAGATACTTCACTTTTGTAAAAGAGTTTACACCTACCATTCAGTGTATAAACTGGGAGAGCTGCTGCTAAGGTGGGACAGTATTCGTTCAGGGTTGGGTTTGGCATTGGTCAGCAAGTGGTGAGCAACTGTATTGTGCATCATTTGTTTTTCTTCTGTTTTGTCTTTCTCTCCTTCTTCTTAGGTAAGTGAGCAAGAAGCTGCATGCTGCTTAGTTGTCAGCTGAGCTTAAACCACAACAGGAACCTACTTTCTAAAGCACCCAAATACTCAAATCAGTCAAATCACAATTTCTTTTGATATTTCCTATGAAGGAAGTTTCCTATTCAACA
>VXBQ01008281.1:276324-416378 GCA_013400175.1 Phainopepla nitens
CATTTTACTTTCAAAATAAAAAAAAAAAAAAAAAAGGATAACCTCTACTTACTTTTGTCTTCAACTAACCATGCGCCCTCAATTGCTTAACATTTACTCCTTCTGGTATTTCTTTTTTACTCCTTTCTGGTATTTCATTTCTGCATGAGAAAAATTAGGTTCTTGGAAGGTAGTTGCTTTAAAGAATAACACATTGTTTCAGGGAGTGACATGAGGAGGTGCAGAAAAGGCATAAGTTTGGGAATGCTGTTAAAGCCACACTAAAATAAAATAAGACTGTCTTGTTTTGTAAATAAACTTAAAGCATTAAAAAAATAGGGACTTCAAAAGATAAGTGGTGCTTCCAGTTTAATATTGGAACTGCATTAAGAACATCAGATTGATGTGAAGATCATTGTTTTGAAAGTGCCTCTTATTGTACTGTAAATGAGAACTAAAAAAATCTATTCTGCTTTCAAAAATAAAGAGGTTTTCCCAAACTTGGTGAGCTGAGACATGAGTGTGTCACTGGTCTTGGTGAGAATATGACTGGCAATACTGTTTGAAAGGGAAGATGAAATCAGTCCTTACCAAGAGAGAAAGCGTTGAAATGTATCAGAACGTTTTGAAGACTTTTATTAAGTACATTCTTTTCACTAGTTCTAGATTATATTGTCCTCATCAAACTTATTGTAAATAGATAATTTTCTTCTTTCAGAGGAAGATGGAAAAGCTCTTCAAACTTACTCCCTTTCCCTTAATTTGGTTTTGCAAATGCTTAAAAGATAGCATATGCAGCAGAAAGCAAGAGAATGAAGAAATACCAGGGAACAGCAATTTTCTTTTGTTTCAATGAGAAATGTTGTGAATATTTCCTGCATTTTTTTCATGTTGAAATAAATACTAAATCATTCATTATACATTCTTGTTTCTTTATGGCAAATTACCCAATGGTGTAACAGACTGCAAATTGTACTATGTATTTGCAATGCATACCAAACGTTACTGAACTGAGATTCAGATTGAGAACAATAAACTGACATGTAGATAATTGCAAATAGATAAACTATGAGAATTCAAGCTTTGATTTCCCATTTACTCTATAAAATAATGATTAAAAATTGGCTAAATATATCTATCTGAAACAATATTTCTAACATTTTCTACGGGGGAAAGGATACAATTAATTATTAACTGTGCATTTTGAAAACTAGCCCTAAGTTTGGTATTGACCAGGTTTTGACTTAAGCTCCCAATCATGTTGGATATTACTGCAATAGCCTTCACATTATAAGAAGTGATTGCCAGTCAAACATTTTCAGTGGTTAGTGGCCCGGTATTTAGTTGAGGGATTTTTTTTTTTTTTTTTTTAAATCTTAAGTAGAAATAGAGTAATCAACATCTGGACATATTAGCCATTTTTTTTTTTTTGTGAACAGTTTTAAGAATACCTGTGTTGCACTGCTAATGCTCATAGGAATAAATATAATGAAAACAAAGGAATTTTTCAAATAGGTTTCATATTAGCAATTTTGGATCATATTGAATATTAACTAATTTTGTCTCACCATAGTACTTTGGTAGGACTTGAGCGACCTATGGTGATTTTTAAATTGTTCCTGGTGCTATGGACACTTTCTGTCAGGTAAGTATAATTTTTTTTTTTTAGAATCTTGGCAACACTTAGTAAATGTTAGGCATCTGGAGAGGAATTAGAAAAAAATTAGTGCAGTAATGATCAGGAATTATTGGTTAAATTTGGCATACCACTGCAGAAAAATTTCCCAGAAAGAACCCCCTGAGGAAAATTCTCTTGTCAAGGTACTAATTTTCCTGCTTCCACTCATACACCTGAAAATTCAGTTCCTTGGTGACCTGAAAACCTTGAAGTACTATTCAGTATTTTTTGTTCTTTACCTCTCTTCACTCATTACTTTCCAACTGCTCTGAACTGTATGCAAGTGCCCTTGTTACAATTAAAGCTAAATTCCAAAATTTACATGTCTGTTCATAGGTACTCTGTTCATAGGTGGTATTTTTCTCCTATTCATCTATCTGTTGACCACATCGCACATGTGATTGTATATTTCCCTTTTATGCACACAAGTGAATAAATATTAATTTATTAAGAATGTTAATTCAGAGGTTTCATATTGGATGTGTAGATTTAACAGATTAAATTATTATAAACCAATTCATATGGCTTATAATAATTTCTCATGGGAGAAGAGAATTTAGAGGTCCTTAGGTTCACCTTTAGTCTCCCATTTCCTTACTACTGTACTTCTACTTTCTGAGGAATGGAATTAAGAGTGCTTCTGTCACTGCTCAACAGCCATACTGCCTCTCTGTTTTAGCAGTCCTTCAGTCTATCTGGTTCTGGTCTTGCCCTGCAGTGCAGATGGAAGACTACCCTCTTCCAAATCACACTTAAGCTGCATTAGGTCTTGAAGAAATTTTTCTTAGCACAGGTAGACCCAGAAATATTTTAATTCTAAATATTCTCTTTTTTTCAAATTAATTTTCAATTTGTCATATCTCCTTTCCCGAGTGTTTGTTCAGCTCTGTCCACTGATTTCAAGATTTCATTCCCTTTCCTGGAAGGAAAGACTTCCTTCCAGGAAAGGGAATAAAATCTTGCAATTTCAATGAGCATCAATTGGGCAAGCTTAGGTCCAAATTTCTGCACTTCATGTCATCCCATTTGCTTTTCTTGTTTTCATGTCATATCAGGTTGAACACAGGCAGGTTTCTGAGTAGCTTATAATAATGTAAGATGTTTTTCTGAGTAGAATCAGGCAACTTACCTGACAGGGTAGAGGTAGCAGTTATCTTTTTCCCTATTTTCTTTATTTTTAATCTACTGAAACTATTAACTTCCTGCCATAGTTAATAACCATTACTGCAAAACTAATTTGTGCAATGATTTTCAGCCAATGTTTATTTCTAAATTTTGTTTTGACTCACTAGCAAAATTTTCCATTTTACCATTTACTCCCTTTGCAGTATGAATGTTTGCATGGTAGCACTTTTAAGAGTCAATAATGTATCTTCATTGGTAACCAATGTTTAAAACTTCTTGCCTCAACTCATTATTTAAGAGAATCTTTATTTAAACATCTTCTGTATAGCAATGAGTAAAATAATGAAAACACATAAATAAATATTTTAATCATTAGAATGGCATAATAAAATTAAATTAAAGCTTAGTAGTAAAGGACTTAACACATGAGGAAAAAGGCGACCTGAAATACCTACATACAATGAGATGATAAGAAGTCATTATATTTGCTTTCTAAAATTACCTTAAAGGAAAGTGTCACGATCCACTTTAATAATAAGGCAGAAATCGTGATGGTTCGTGTGATCTTGGGGTGCAAAAAGGCAAACAACAAGGGACTACAATTTACTCAGAGAGGAGCACTTTATTGAGTGCTAATCAACACAGGTATTTGATAGAGAGGAGAGAGAGAAAGAGACAAAGAAAACAAAGTAACAAAAGAGAGAGTAAGACAGAGAGAGAGATGGGATATATTTACCAATGGATGAGAGGAGGTCCTCATGGCCCAGCCAATAGATGTGTCTTCTTCAGTGAGGAGATCTCGAGAATCCCTTCAAAGAGTCACAGTTTTTAAGTGTTTTTCCAAAGCGAGTGGCATCTGGCCAAAAGGCAGGGAGATTTATGGGCTATTGTGAGCAGGCCCGTTGCTAATAGCAGGTATGTGGTGTACCGTGGTGGTAAACCTACATGCTGTACCTACAGCCGCTCTGCCCAAAAACAGTGTACCACAGCAGCAAACATCTCCCCTCCTTAGCCAGGCCAGGGTCTGTCTTTTGGGGTTTGTCCCAGTCTCTGTCCCAACAACTGGGAGGCAAAACGAGAGCTTTGGGCCTACCCTTACAGAAGGGAATCATGAACCACTTACACACCCTTTGAGTTTGCTAAAAAAATTTAAATTTTGAATTTCACTGACAGATGCATGAAGTTGTGGAGCAGAAAAGTTGGGGTATATGTTTTCAAAAGATCTCTTGAGTTATCACTAATCCAATTCCCTGCTCAAAGCACTATCAGGTAAGTATAACCTGGTTTTCCCACTTTGTCCATGCCTTAAAAACCGAGAGAAAATAAATTCCTACCTTGTTTGGAAATCAGCTTCAATACTAAATATTAGATTTTTTTTCCCTAATATCCTGTCTTAACCACTCTTAATTTAACTTTCACCTGTTTTCTCTTATTCTTCTTTCATGCACCAAAGTGAAAAGCCTTTATATTCCCAATGACATCCCCATAGGTGCTGTGAGGCTGCTCTTAGATCCTCCCAAAGTTGTTTCTTCTCCACACTGAACAAACCTGTCTCCTTCAGCCCCTGCTGGTCAAGTTTATCAAGCCCACAAATTCTCTCATCTTAACAATCTTTTAATACCTCAAAGATTTTAATTTGGCTGTATAATAATTACTATCATGGATCTAAGATTTGTAGAACAGAATTCTATCTAACTCATAGAAATATTAGTAAAGCATTCCAGGTATACTGATTACTAGTAACAATTTCTAACAAAGGGAATCTAATTTCTAGGAAAACCTTCCTAAGAGATAATGTGAGAAATGTCACAATGCTTAAATTAATTTTTTGCTGCATTTGTTAATGTAAATAATGTAAGTAATTTACTGAACTTACTAATATGAATAACTTAACAACTTTAAAGTAGTTCACAAATGTCCATATAACATGAGCAGCATTTATCATGTAAGTATACACACTCACATATAATATATATATGTATATATGCAAATACATATGGCATGATGTGGCATCCTTCGAACTCAGCATATTCTATGACTCTGTAATTTGATATAGAGACATGACTAGTTACTTTGAATTAGTGTACAGAGTCACCCTGATTCACAATGTGCACACAAATATAAAAAGTAGAATATTTTCAAACTTTCACAGAATTTATAATTCAAAGTGCTAATATTTTTTCCTTGCATAAGCAGTATTTCCAAAGATTTCTTGTTTACAGAAAATAAGATGTCCCAAATTGGATTTAGTCAAATGTAACAGCAGCTTTTTAGTTATTTGTAGTCAAAGCAGAATTTTCATGAAACATAAGTTCCTATTTAATGTAATTTTCATGAAACCATCCTTCAGTATCTGTGCCTTCAGGTCAGTAAGACACAGACTCAGAAGACCTTATTCTCTAAGGAAAAAATGTCTATTTGTATTCCTATTTGAAATCATACACACAAGGAGTCATCAGACCTACTGTTTCCTTCATTACATCATTAATTTATGTAGGCTTGGAAAATGCACTTCAGTCCTAATTTAAATTTATGGTGCTTAGCAAATTGTTTATTCTGCTTGGTTCTTTCACAGAAAAGTTTAGGGCTGAAATTAAGTTGTCTGATTACTGCTTTATCAAAATGATAAGATAAAATCTATTGAAATACAGTCAGGGTGTTTCAGATACTGAAATTAAAGTTCTAGTTATCTACCACAGGAAAAACTTTCAAGAAAAGTGTTGAATAGGCAGTTTCTGAAAGCTATCTGTAATGAAGGTATTTGCTTATTTATTCCTGTTTCCAACTTTGAGTCATCGCTCTTTCTTTTGTAGGTGGAAGTAATGACAACACTGAAACAGCTTTGAGAGACTATTCTCTGGTTCAGTGAACTGAAAATTACACAAACTCTCTAGAGGTTCTGTTTAAATTTTTGAAGTGGTTATACAAAATCTTCAAAGATGTTTGCATTCAAATAAGACAGAGTAAAAAATAAACTGGGAACAAATCTAGCTTACCTTATCCACTTAGGTTGTCCTGTGAATGTTATGACACTATTTGACATAAAAAATATATGAAAATATATTTTATTATATTAAGTTTGTAGTCAGCAACACATAAGATGCTTTCAATCCATTAAATAAATAATTTTTTATTAATGTTGTTATGAAATCTATGATTGTGTAGTACTTTCTTTAATAATCTTTATGTGAATAATTTTTAGATTTTTATGTTGAGGGGGGTAACCTGGGATGTAAGTTTCCAAAGCAGTTTTCAGAGATTAAAGTGTGGGAGGGAATGTTTCCAAATGTTTATGACTATTTCCTCAACAGTATTCCTATGCTTTTTTTTTTGGTGGTTTTTATATTTTGGCTAATCTCTGAGTGGATGGCGAAATACATGTTAAGAATAAAAGGTAAATCCCTCATTTCATGCTGACTATTCATCCTTGAAAAGGAGAGGGATAAGTGAACCAGAAGCAGGCTGAATGCTCTTTCCTCCTGCACTACAAGAATTGGCTATGAGTTTGCTTCACCATACACATGCTTTTCTGGGTTTCTAAAGAGGCATCGTGACATAAATTTTCTTAAAATGCCATTTCAGTGGATGAAATATTAACTCCCAATATTTTGAAGAGTTCTGAGAAATAAAATAATTTGATTCCTCAGAAGAAGCTTCCCAATAACACCTATCTTGTCTCTCAGTTCTAGGGATATCACTTACAAGGATTCAGTCAAGAATTCAAAAAAAGGGGCATAGACTACTTCTCTATGCTATGTTATGCTATGTTATGTTACTCTAAATATATCCTTAGTGCTAACTCAGTAAATTGCAGAATTTTTTGATTGGTGTATACAGTTCATCCAGAATTTTTTTATATAAATAAATGGCTGGTAACAGAAATATTTTAATCTTTATATATATTTTTATGGTGTCTTAACACCCAACTTATTAAAAACTAAGGCCTATCTATTAAACGGTACTCATATCTTCAGAAACAATAAATCAATAAACATGATCTCTGAAATAACTGCAACAGGTTTAGATTATTATTTAAAATAAAAATGTGTATTCAAATCACCACTGTGTCCTTCAGAGGTTCTGTTTATGGTTTCACTAATGATAAGTCTAAGGCCTTGTGAATTCTAGCTTCACTGGATTTGAACACTGCCTGTGGCTGCATACTGATAAATTACAATAAATATGAGGAAAAGAAAGATAAGAAAGAGATTGTTCTCTACAGACTTACACAATTCTACTCAAATGAACAAATATAATGTTCAGTCTTACACTGATGTCACACCATGAATGCCAGGAATTCTTAACAGGCTTTTATTATTGCTTATGAGTAAAAATTTTGACGAAAACGAGTACCTACTGAGTAGATACACTGGTTTATGAAGTAGGTAAAAAAAATGCTGAAAATACTAGTCTGTTTTCTGTCTGAAATTTCCCCTTAGGCATGTAATTTGGTAATGGGCTAAGAATGCTTCCTACCTGTTTATGAGGTTATAACTATCGTTGCCTAGTAAACCCTGAAACAAAACTGCAGTAGGTTTGTCAACTTATGGTATAATTACTATAGAGAAATAAAACTGCAATTCTCAAGCCATTAATGAATATTTTTATATTTTTTTTAGTTTTATAACTTCTCATCCTTCTTGCTGCTTAGCTACTATAAATCTGTTCAGATAAGCAGCTACCAGTGGGGTTATTTTATGAAAATGCTGGTCAGAAGTTTTATGTGTCTTCTCTCATGTGCCTTGGTAAAACTTTATCTCACCACAAGCAGACCTCATTATTATTATGTTGCATATTTCAGGTGAAATATTTTGACATAATGAAGAGATAGCTTTGAAGTTGAAATAATCATATCTGTAGTGAGAATATGAATAGTAAATGCAGAGGTTAGTTACTGAATTGGTCCTTCAGGATTTAGAGTTTGTAATGTTAAACCTATAGTCAGCAAATTTAGGGGAATATTGGTGATCAACTGATTTCTTTACTTGAAATATTAAAGCAATGACATGGTGAAATATATTGGTGGAAATCAAGATTTTCCTTTGATTTTTGAATTTTAATTTACATTAGTAAGTTTGAAAATAGTAAGTAGGCATGACCATGACTTTTTTTTCATTCAATGGGATATAGACCAATGAAATTAATTAAACTCTCTTAAATGTAAGGGAAAGTATGTATCAAAATATGCCTATGAATAATTGCTCTGTTGCCATTGATTAGATTGATGACCACATGTGGTGGCTGAGCCATTGTCACATCTAATTTATTCATACATGCCTGCCTCGACAGTAACCGTATCTTACCCTGCAGACCTTGTTTATTCAGTAGTTGTGTTTTGCCAGTTGTTTAGAATATAAGCCATCTGAGACAGTTCTATTTCTTTTTATTATGTTCAATACAGTGGGATTCTAGACCTTGACAGGAAATATTAAGCACTAAGCAAAGAATATATTTTTTGCTAAGTTTCGTCCTTTTCCCATTTGCTTTTTGTTGTTGTGTTTAGTTACTAAAAGTTTTTGGGGGTTGGGCTGGTATTTATCTAATTACTTTCTTCACTGTGATGGGGGAATTTTGTAAAGTCTTCCTGACCATATATATATATATGCACATGTATATTTGTATATGTATGTGTGTGTGTGTGCCTGTTATGATTGGATCATTTGTCTGACCTTTAAATTAAGATGTGCCCTTGCATATTTCTCAGTTACACTGCATTGAGACTAATAATTGGTACACAGACATAGAAAATCCTCAAGTGACAAAAAATTCAGCATTCAGTAAACTTTTCTAGAGACAGGAAAGCTAGGAGAATTCTTTAGAATTCACAGTATTCTATTTGAATGTTTCTGGCTTTTATATTGGTTATATTGATCACATTGTTTAATACCACCTTAACAGTTATTTCTCCTGCATGGAAATACTTATGCATTATAATAAAGTGAATTCTCCTCCCTCTCTTTAATAAACCAAAATAAAAATATGGAGATATTTTGATGTTATGCTTTGTTTTTTCTGGATTGTCTTCATTTTGGGAAGATGTTTTTCTTCATCCTACATGCTTCTCCCATATATTTTTGTTCACTGTATTGTTAAGTGATACTAAGATTTGAATTTCATTCATTTACACATTTACTTCCAGTTTAATTTCTTTCAACATTTTTCAGTTATATGATGAGGTTTTTTCTGTAATTTTATCCACATTTTCACCCTTAATGAGGATTAAGCATTCAGAAATTACTTTTGTATAGCTATACATACTACATAAATTATCAGTTGGTGTAATATCTGCCTAATTTGTTTGTGGCTCAAACTCATTTCAATAATATTTCAAAAACCCTGAGGTGGACTAAGCAAGAAGTAAGAGGGAAAAGAAAAAAATCTTTGAAGTGAGGGATCTTGATGAAGCAAGAGTTATGAGATTCACTTATAATTTAGAATAAAAGGCTACTTTATTTTCCTATGGCAACAAAATTAGTCTAAAAATAGGTTTAGTTTATGGTTCCTATATACTAACAGGGTTATGAAACAATGATTTAACCTAAACAAGCACACAGACCTTAGGAAAATATGTTTGAACTTCACTGATAAAAATACAGCAAATTCAAATTCCGTTCTGATTCCAGTTTCTGGTTTAAATCTTGTTTGAAAGCAGATAACTCTCTTCATAATTGTAAAAATATTCAGACACTAAAATGATTTTTTGCAGACACTCTTGTAACAAAAACCATAGTATACTCATGGTACTATATTTCACATGGGACCTTTTTCAAGATCATGCACTAGTTAAAGAGTTAATTTTAGTTGGATAAATCTTCAACAGCAACGTGAGAAAAGGAATGTGATTAACATAGGACAATCATACAAACCAGCAGAGCTTTAAAGTTTCAGTCCTTCTTGAATGTTACCTTATGATTACTAAATAGCTTGCTTAGTTGTGATTTTTCTGTCCTAACAGTTCCAGTTTTAAAAAAAAGGTATGTCAAGCTGTTGGAACAAGATGAATTTTGCAGTTTGAAATACTGAAAGCAGTGCAGAACTGTGTGCTTCATACACATTAATCCTTAGCAATAATCTAGCAGCCAATCAGAATTCTCCCTTAATCCAAATAGTTTTCTAATGCACTTTAAATCATCAAAGTTCAGGTATCTTACACTGTTTAAATGTAAAGTAACAAGGAAATTTAATCTTAAGATTATTAAGTATTTATAGCAGTGGCTAAGGGGTATCACCTAGCAACAAGCCCCACAGAATAAATCTAATAAACTGCAGCTCATCCTTTCTGTCATCAATGATCAAATAATCAAGACAGGAAAAGCACAAGTAGTGATGACATTGAGAGAATCTAATGATAAAGTACAGCAGCATTTTAGGAAACAAAGAGTGTGTTTAGATAAAGGAATATGGTCCACAAAATAATTTGAATAAAGCAAAGCTGGACTTCAGCCACAGTAAGCCAAATGGAAAGAAAAGATTAAAGTGAGAGGGAGGGGGAAGGAAAACTGGAGGAAGAAGATAAACGATTAAACATGGCAGACATAGGGATCTGTGAGAAGTAAACAAAATAAGATGCTGTCAACACATCTTTCCTTGGCTGACTTCTAAAAAGGAGGGCAGCGAGATTAAAATTTTATCAGATAGTTTAAAAGATTGTGGTAGTTGTACCTTAAAACATAAAAGCTACTTTGCAGAGCCTCATGCAATTCAGCAGGATGCAGTTGGGTCAGAATTGATATCAGCAAGGCATTGAGGATAAGTCTGAAGTTATCACACTGTAGAAAGAAAGAAGTTCAGCCCAAGATTTAAAATGAGTAAAAAAAAATAAAAAACCTTGCACCAGGGTTTTCAGCAGATAAAAAAATGCATTAGAAATGTATGTAATTAGAGTTAAGAACTTGTCATCATTTTGGAAAGGTGGTATTTACTCAGGCTTATACAATACAGAGATATCTCTGGTTTTCTTCCTTCTGAGTGTGTGGTGCTGAATTCCATATGCAGATTCACTGAAAACAGAGGACCTTTCTGTCTGAGGGTACTTCATACTCCACACTAAAAGATATCTATAGAGCTCAATTGATCAAATAATGGTAAAAGCATACATTCATAATGACAAGAAACTGTATATGCTACAGAGCCCTTCAAAGCACTGAATTTCCTCTTTGTTATATTCAACATAAACCAGTAAAGTGAATGACATCAACTCGGCCTAATTACAACTTGAAACATTGGTCCCTGACAAAATGCTTCTGAAACTCCTATAGGGTTAAGTTTGTCTGAAAATATGTTCTGCAACAGGTAGTGTTCCATTAGTGTCAATGCCGTTGTTAGATCTGGACAGAGGTCTCTGGGCTATCTTGGGGAGAACTCTTCTTTCCTTGTACTCAAGGAAGAAGTCCACGTAAAAGCCTCAAACATAAAATGAAAGGAAATGCCACTAATTTTTCTTCATTACAACCAAATAGTGTAATTATTCAAAGCACAGTCAGTTCATTTCAACTAATTTAACAGTCAGAAACAGCATTGCCATATTCACTCAATGTGAAGATACATAAGATTTTAATAAGACTATATATATCATACTTTATACATGGAATACTTCATTCCTGTTAGAAGTAAAATAACAGCTGTCCATCATGAACTACTACTAAGCAAAGACTTACCCTAACTTAGTCCTTTGCAATAACAGGATTTCTAACTGAGTGTTTTACATAGGATAAAAGAGCATTAAAATATTATTCTACACTAACGACTTGAGTCGGCTGGTCATATATAGATGTCTAATACCATTTGACAACATGAAAACTCTCTGATCCCCAGATTCAACCTTAGAACTGTGTAAGTTTCCTACAGGTATTGTAATATATGTCACCCCATGCAGATACCTTGTTTACCCTAGAGTATCTTAAAAAATGTGTGGCTAAATGAGAAAAATCTCAGTTTCAGCAGTTTCAAAATTAATATTTAATCCACAAAACAGACCCAAGAATTTTTTAGAAGCTAACTTACCATACAGAAATGGAACATGGTATTACTTAGAGCCAGAAGTTATCTTTAATCATTAAAAATACTCATATTGCTCTGCAGAGTAGCAAATTTGCTCTTTGCAGGAGGGTACTTCAATGGAAGAATTAGATAACCAGAAGGATTCTATATATCTGCAGTGATGACCCAGTAATATGAATCTGAAGTAATGATTCAGTGTCCCTCAACATCTTTTTAGCTGCTGCATAGATACATTAGAACTTCCATCTTTCATTTTTAAAAGCTGTTGTTTTTTGCAGCACTCCTCCTGTGCAGAACTGTTTTATTCTGTTAAGCTCATTATCTCACTTTCATAAAAATGTGAAGACTTTTTCTTTTTTTTTGGCAAAAGCAGAAAAAGCCAGTGCATACCACTGGACCCACCAGAAATGCTTCCAAAGTTACACATGAGTGGAGGGTCATATCTTTTACAGAAGATAGCTGTGTGAGGTACAGATAGTCCAGAAGTAAGAATATAATTTCCCCTCCTATGTGGAGTGGGGTAAACCCCACAGTTCTGATTTCTCTGAGATTTTTGGGGGGACTCCAGAATGGATATGCAGAGATATGTGTTCATAACCTCTAAAGCTGGCGCAGGATACAAGAAGCTGGGCTTGTTTCATAGAACAAATTCTAGGTACAAATAAAAGGAATAGCAATTCACTTCTCAGAATAAATGTAGTAATACTGAGTGTGCAAGATGAGACAAGGTAGAAAGTAATTAAGCTTACAAAACTGTATGGCTAGGAGGGTACATTGCCATCTATTACCTGTTGAACAGAAATCTGTCAGGACAAAATGAGATTTTGTTCAAATGTTCAATGACACTAACCTTGTAAGTGTTGCATAAATGCTGTATGAATAGGGTGTGTCAGAGAGATCAGACATAACTTCAGTGTCTGAAATCTGATTTTCAACCAATCTTAACTAATTCAGCAGGCAATTTTGAGGTATTATAGAAGGCCATAATATATACTTTTCTGTCTCTTCTCCTCCCTCCTCCTTTCTTTGCTTTTATCAGAGTGAAAAGTTTTCAGTGTTTATTAGACAATCAGATAGGTAGAAGCCTGGAAAATTCTATATAAAGTACAAATCTAGTTGCAGATACTAACCCAAAACAAGTCTGTTACTTCTTTTGTGCGACTGAACATGTAACAGTTATTTATAGGACCTAAAGCTATGGGACAGATCCTGTATCTCTGTGTGTTGGGGATTTAGGGTTTCCTGAGAAAATAAACAAAAAAACCACCAGGAGATTCATCAAACCTAAGAAGCTGACATGGAGTAAAAGAAAAACAGCACAAATTATGTGCAATTTGCATCAATATCCAATTTATATAAACCAAAAAGGAGTCTGTGCTGCTTATTTTAGGACAATATCCAGAAAGCTGTGTTAAAAATGTCTGATTTAAGTTTGATTAGTAAAAGATTTCAATACCATACTTGATAAAAACAACCAACCCACGATAAGAAAACCTCTTTAATGCCTTTCTAAATCACAGTTTGTTTGGGGTTGGGGGGCTTTTTGTTTCTTTGTTTGTATTTTTGTGGGTTTGGGGGGTTTTTTGGGGGGGTTTTTGTTGGGGTTTTTTTGTGGGTTTTTTTTTATTTTTATTTTTTAAACTTTTTTTAACTGGCTTTTGCCTATGGGAAAAAATACCTGGCAATGCAAGAAAATAGCTAAATGAGATTCAAGGTCACAAGTGATTTTTACTCTGGATATTTTTCTTTGCTTTTGAATATCCCCTCTGGTTTCCTCTGATATTTCCATCTGGCTGAACAGCAGATCCCAGAGGGTCACAGTAATTAACATAGGGTCTTGTAGAAGACCTGTAATGAGTGGTGCCCTGCAAGGTTCAATACTGGGCCCAGTATTGTGTAACATTTTCATCAATGTCTTCAATGAAGGTCCAGATGCCTCCTCAGCAAGTTCACTGAGCACATGAAGCTGGGAGACGTGGCCAATAACCCAGAGTGCTGTGCAGAAGCTTTGGTAGGACTTTCATGGGTTGGAGCGATGAGTTGAGAACTGTCTGAATGCGAGTGTTGAGTGCAGGTCCAACAAAGGACAACAAATACAATTTAGCATCTGGAGCATCTCTCACAAGAAAAGTCTGAGGGAGCTGGGCCTGTTCAGTTGCAGGAAGAGACGACAGAGAGGGGATCTCATCAATGTCTGTCCATGTCTGAATTCTGTGCAATGTGCTCTAGAATGACCCTACCTGAGCAAGGAGGTTGGATCAAATGAGCCACTGTGATTCTTTCCAACCTGACCTGTTCTGTGATTCCCTCTCACTGTCCATCTCCTGTTACATGTAAGGGGACAATTTACTGTGTTCAACTTAGTACAGTACGATTGCATTTTATTTTAGAATTTGTTTCACTGCATTCCCTGTTTTAATAAATTATTAAAAATATTATATTTTATTAAGGCTCTGAGAAAGGAACCCCAGAAATATTAATGATGATGATATTTAGAAAACAAAATGAAAGCAAATCCTACTTCAACACTGATGTCGGTTCTTAACACCACCTTTTCATTTATTCCCCAAAGATTAATATTAAAAGTCCCCTGCATTTATGAAAGCTCTTTCTTAATGTCATGGTGCTTCAAACTAGCCAATCAGCATCTAGATTAAGCACTTATCCAGACTGATCTGCTTGTAGAAATTAGATGCTTAAAACTGAGATAAAATGAATAGGGGCCCGCTAAAAAGTACATAACCCTCCTTCAAAGACAGAGCATTGGTTAAATTCCTATTCCTCTTCAGGATCTGAATCCAATATGGTTTGTTTGAAAAGACTGAACCTGCGTATCCCAGAGGAATACACAAGCTATAAATTTTGGTCATTGTTGCTCTGAATTGATTTCCTATTAGGGTTTACAGTTGGACATATTGAATAACTGGACATATTTTTTTGAAACTTTCAGACACAGAGACTGAAATGGCATCTTTTAAACTCTAAAGAAATCTGAAGCTAAAATACTGGGAAGAAACAGGAATCACAGTATGTTTAAAGAAGGTTCTATATTTTCAGGAGCTCTGGATTGAGATATTCTCAGAGCATTTTCATCAGATCAGACCCTACTAAAAGAAGACAGGAAGAAGAATGCCTTTTTATGACTTCTGATGATCTTCAGGGCAAATTAGATTCTAAACACTTGAAAGCAGATATGGTGATGGAAATTTAGGTTCATGAGAAACTTCAGGGCCACTGCTGTCTTTAGGCATTTCTGAGGACAGCTGACATATAAAGATAGTGTATAGAAAGGAGTGACCTGATCTATAAATCATATTAAAATATGCCAGAGTAGCCAGTTAGTGTATTGTAACAGTCTTAGAGTATATACAGTTAAACTGATCTCCAAATTTGGACTTAAATAAAGGATTTTTCCTCTTGTCATGCTGATAGGGATTTATGTTCTATTGATATTGGAAACTTTGCATTTACTTTATTCCCACAATCACAGAATCATCAATGTTGGAAGAGACCTTCAAGGTCATATAGCCCAACTGTTGACCCAGCAGAACCATAACCACCCCTACACCAAATTCCCAAGTCAGCAATGTGATAACTTTCTCTGAATAGCTGTGTTTTCAGATCTAATTGATTGAAATGAACAAGCATAAGGATACAAAAAAGGAAGGAGAAGAATGAATTCTGAAAAAATTGTTTTCTTTCTTGAGTAAGAAATGTCTATCTATTACTCTTTAAAGTAAAAGGCTGGAACAGATCTTATGCTTTTTCAGAAAACAATAATGTTCTCAGGAGATGGCTGTTCACTGGGAGTATCTGAGTGTCCTTGTACAGTTATTGTATTAAAGAACTTATGTAACAATACAAGGATAGCTGCAAGAAATACTGTTAGAGCTATTGAAATAGCTGGATTTTAGTGTGGGATGAACTCTTGGATCTTTAGGAAAAACTATTTCTGTAAGCATGAAATCTCTCACAAAACAGTACAATCTGCCACTGCAGCCACTATCAAGTATCATTCCTTCTTCAAAAGATGGTAATAAAATCAGCAGGGAATTTCAGAAGGGTTAAACACACTTTTACAGTGCTGAACTTTACTTTGTATGAATTTGTTATCTGGAACTTTCCTCTCATATCTCAATGTACTTCAAATATCAGTTTTGTAACAAAGATTATGTTTACCATGGTGTTGTTATGTTCACACCATACCATAGAAAAAAATTACTACTTTCAACTGCATGTAGGTTAGTTAAAATCATAAAAACATTTAGAACTATTGTCCCAGGAGCAGCAAAATATTTTTATCCTGTCAAATGATTTTCTAGAAGATGAGCACCTGTTATACACTAGGTCTAAAATGTTTGCTGTAAAGAGGTTTTTTGCCTTCCAAACTGCTGGTCCCTTCTCAGCCTTAACTAGCAGAGCAAGAAGTGCCTTGTCTGCGTTGTAGAGAAACACTAACAGAACTCAATCTTTAAAAGAGAGCACATTCTTTCATTCTCTCTTCAAAAAAGAATTATCTGATTAGAAAACCAAACCAAAACAACAAACCCTCACATTACAGCTGCTATTAATAACAATACAAAAATATGTAAAAAATAATTTCTATAATTATTCTTAACCATTTTTATTATTATTCTTTGAACTTTTTTTCAGCATTTCTGTTCACATGCAGTTGACATTTGGAAAGAAAGATACTGCATTTACTGATATTATTAAATATCTAGACAGAAATTTACCTACATAAAGCTTTCTGATATGTGAGTTTTTCAATTTTTCTCTCACGTACCACTTTCTGTTTCTCTTATTTCTTCCTTTACTTCAGCCTCTTGAGTGTATGCTCAATAGAATCTATTGGAAAATACTTGAGTAGTAACTTCAATATTATAAGAAATGATGTGACACACATAATGTGTGTGATTCATATGGTTCTTATTTTTCAGCAATGGCACAAATGAATGAATGAATTCTTAAATCCTATTGCTTGCATAATTATTCAGTCACAATATATATATAAAAATTTATTTTCTGTGTGTCAGATCAGTGGATTTGCTGTATATAATTCTGTGAATGCTCAGTGGTATTGTTCCTATTTTATTCTAATGATCCCTAGGGTTTGTCCCTATAATGAAGAAAAATGACAATCATAGGGACCAAAAAATATCCGCAATTATCTACAATTAGTGAAAAAAAAAGTTCAACATTATAGCTAATACTTTTTCTTTTCTTTCTCTCAGTATGCATCTGGTGTTGATCTTTCATCAAAGAAAAAGATAAAATCCTGATGAGTGATAATAAAAACAAATACAAGCAAATGTCAAAGCTTTTTTATATAGTTCAACTAAAAGAAGTACTTTTCTGTGTAATAAGGACAATAGTAATTTTTCTTGTTTGCTGATTCAGTTTAGATTCTCTTTATTACAACAGCAGTGTCCTTTTGCTGCATTTGCTGATAATTTATTTCTAGTAAGTTACACCATAATTTATCAAAGTAAGCACAATACTAAGTACTGTTATTCTGTCATGTTATTTGCATGCACTGTAACTTTTTGAAATGTGCTGCGTGAGACTTAATCTGTAGGTGATGAAAATTAGTCACATGATAGCAGCATTTATGCTTCCAAATTAGACTGTGAAATACCTTTTTGGTGTTGCATAGCTATCTGTACAAAGTTAATGAAAAGAAGTCCATTGAGTGGTATCACATGAGAAAATTTCCTACACTGAATTCTCACAGGGAATTTGCCTAAACCTCTGAACTACCCTTCTCTCTAGTGTCATGCATGATTAAGGTCAAGTTTCAACAATTCTCCTTAGTTTACTACTGCTATAAAATCTAACTTCATTAGCATTTTCAAAGCATAGACCACTGAGAGTAAATTATTCCATGTATGTTTGGAAGGATTTTGTAGAAACAGCTCATCCTATAGATCCTTTCAATGCCACCAACAACAAGCAAACTAGCAAACCAACGTGCAAGCATACATGGAAACCAATGAATCAGCAAACCTATATATTAGATGTTAAGTCTGGCAAGACAGGATGTGGTACATTAAAGAACAACGAATCAGAATTTCAAAGTGCTAACAGCTACAATAAATATACATGCCTGTAAGTAGAAAATAGTAGTATATTTGGCTGGATACATCATTTTCATATCAGGTGCTTTTTGAAGTTCAATGGATTTTGCAGGAAATACCTTCCACAGACTCAGGTCCTTCCACTGCAGAATGATTTTGGATATAGGAAGGCACAGAAATTACTGAAGTCTTGTGTGCTGCCTCAAAGCCATGGACAGCCCTCCTGCAGCAGGTTCTCAACATAATAACTGGTAGAGGGCTACCAATGTCATCTATTGCATCTCTATTTCTCAGGATGTTTTGGGTGAGAAACAAGACATTTTAGATCTGAGTCTCATGGCAGAGACATTGTCTAATGAATTATCTTTGGTTGTTTAATAAAGAAATATCTCCTTAGATAACATATGCAACTTCATATTCCAGTTTCTGTTTGACTTTGTGTTCTTACTCCTGACATATCCTGCCAGGTATTTATCAAATCCTTTATGGTAAATTCACAGCCCTTTGTGTCCTTTTGAGAATAAAACTTGAAAACCAATCCAAACTCTTCATTAAATATCAACTTACTTTAGAAAAAAAAAATTATTATGACTTTGTAATAACTTTCATTTTTACCAGAACAAGAAATCAAGTGAGCATAAGTGGATGGAACACCCCCTGGCCAATCAGTGTCTACAATTTATAGGACAATTCATACAGGTCTAAAGCCTGGGTTTTGGCATGCATGGCTTCTGAAATGTAGAGAAACAAGTACTCTAAATCAAAACCAAATCAAAATTTTCTAAACACAAAAAAGAAAAATCAGCCATTTACCTTTCCCAAAAATTTGTTGTTTTTCCTATTGATTTTGATCACAAGGTTTGAACACTACATTCAAACACTTCTCAGAAGTGTTTCCTGAGATTACGAGAAAGAAACTGAACTTCACTTCTAAATATATTTATTGGAATTATACACATTCACTAGCAGATACATATCAAAAGCTCTAAGGATCAAGAAAACCTTGAGCTGCCTTGCCTAGATGATGTCTGGTAGCTGTGTACTACTGATTTCTTCACAATTGCATGTGTGAGGAAGCAAAAAGAAAATTAAGGAGAAAAAATATTAGAACTGGAGCAGTTAGTGGAGGAGCTTTCAGTATTACAAGACTGATTCTTCACTAACATCTATTATGTACCATATTAATCTGGTGATTAAACTCCTTTTCAGAAAGTTGTCTGATTTGTTCTAAGGGAACAAATTCCACAATTAATAACAGTATTATATATTAATTCCACAATTAATAACAGTATGTATTAATTAACAGGTATTAATAGGTAAAATATGAAAACAGCATTTGACTGAATAACTGTGATATTTCCATATATATAAAAAGGCCGTGACAAAATGAGACATGAGAAAATTAGACTCTCATAATTCCAAGACAAAATCTGGCTTGTAAATTATCACGTTTACCAATGTCATCTTGTATGAATTATACAGAATGTATATATTTATATATGATGACAATCAAATTTTTATAATTTGAGAGAGATTCCCAGTTTCTTGAGAATAATCTCAGATCTCTCAAAATCTAGTCTAATCTGAACTTCTAGTTCTATAACTGGGTAGATAGGGACATAACTTAAAAAACTGGAAACCTTTTGTACTATGTAATAGCGTAATGGTGTAATGGTGTTGTAATCATGGCTCAAAGAAGTAGTAGGGGGGCCAGGGCAAAAGAGATAGATTATGATATCTCATGCTGAAGTTGTGAAGAAAAGCAGCCTAGGTGGTCTGAGCAGATCTGCCAAAAACCCATGCAAAAAAACTTAGGGAAATGCAACAAGCTCTCTAAATGCCATAGTATGAACGATGCCCTAATTCCTCTGTTGGATTAGTTGTTACAGTCATCACAGGGAAGTTCTCCTACAGCCCCCTACCCTAGCTTACTTTGAGAAGTGTCTGATTTTTATCTTTTCATCCCATTCACACATTTTCTCTCGCACAATGATTACTTGGGCTTTCAGGGTAAAGTGAATTTTATCCTATAAGAAATAATGTATTGTATTTTACTGATGAAAAGACTCCATTCTGTTCACAGTTGATTCTTCTCTCCTTTTCTCTCTCTATTGTGTGCATATATATTTAAATTACTCTTTAATTGTAGTTCTGGTGTCTTTCATTGAAAAAAATGCCTAAAGTTGAGTGAAAGAGAATGGATCCTGAGAACCTGTGGATGCAAAATGAGGCTCAGGCTGTGCATACTAAAGCAACCTATTTTCATAAGTGAAGAAACCATTAGCTTCTTTGTGAAATTAACAATGTGTGTATCTGATCTATAGGATTTTCATTAATTCTATTTCAACAAGAAAAAAGGCCATAAATTTGAACTATGAAATACTTCCCTAGCACTTGCAGTTTCTGAACTATTCAGACAATGTACTGGTATGTCAAATACATTATAAATGCTGCCTTATCTGAAGCCAGTATCTTCTGGCTTTTGCATTCCTTATCAAAATAATTTTGTACTTTAAAGACATATTTGTATTACATGTGACCTTAACAGTAATTCCAAGGAGATGGTGCCCCACAATAGTAGTAATAAAAAGCAATTTGTTCTAGATTTTAATTTTAAGGAAATGGAGATTGAAAATCGGGACATTTTATGGTATTGGTGAAAGCTACTGATTATGACCAACTTAATAGTAGAATAAGGTTAATTTTCTACCTATCATGTTCTAAATGTATTACATTACTAGTTGCACTCTTTTCTCAGTTCAAATTTATAAGCTGTAGCATTATGATAGGTTCTGGAATCACAAATTCAAGATAAATCTTTTTAGCACATTCTATGGAATATCTAATTCTTATAGTATGTGAGAAATGCTTCCTTTTTGCTACTGCATAATCCATTATTGCCAAGGGATCATTCTGAGACACTTGCATTAATACATAGCTAAGGCATTTCCTGGTGTGCGTAAGCAAAGCCTTTTCCTCACAGAATGAATTCTCTGTAGAGAAATACCATGCATAAGGTAAATCTCTGCTTTCTTTAAATTAGTGTTATATTTTATTTAACCATATTTCAAACAAATGAGGCAAAACCCCCACAAAACCCCAAACCCACACAAAGACCTGTAGTTACTACTGTGTTGCCACATTTCATTATAAATGCCATAGATCAAAGAAATATGAACTAGCATTAGTTGTATTTTCATGAAAGGCTTAGTTGATGTCATTGAGCATAAAAGTACAAAATAGATGGGTGATACAAAACATGAGATTTTCAAAACATTTGAGAGGACAGAATGACCTTCATAAATCAGAGAAACAGTCTGAAATAAAGACTATGAAATTCAATAAGGACAAACCAAACAGCTCCACTTTGCTTGCAAACATCACACATACAAATATAAAATAAGGAATATTTGCATATAAGAAATATTTCAAGCAGTATTTAACATTCAAATTGATTTTTTTTAAATTATCACAAATTAATGATGCTCTTGTAGAAAGGAAATATATAATTCTGGCATACTTTGAACACCAGTGTCATACAAGATACAGAGATTTATTGTTGAGTCCTACCATGTGGTACTATGATAACAGTGGGAATAGGGTGTTTAGTCTTGACCAGCACACTACAGGAAGCAATAAGACAAACTAGATAGCAGGCAAAACACAGTAATAGCAATGATTAAAATTTTGTAGAAGTGACCTCGGCATAAAAATTGTAAGAACAAGTATGGAAAAAAGAAGACTGAAAAGGAGAATTCTCAATTCTCGTCTGTCATGGAGATAAAGCAACACCAGGATAAGGTGACACCATTAAGTTCAATTTATGTCTAAGCTACAACTCCACTACAGAACATTGGTTTTTGTTAAAGGTTTCCTATAATTCTTTATTTGCAGTTATGGGTTTTTGTAGTGTTTAGTTTATATTATACCTGCACATCAACTCATAACATTTATTTCCTCTTTGAGCACACATTTAATGTCTACAATAAAGGCAAATTCAAACAAAAAAATTCCATACGTATTACCAAGCACTGAATTACTGTAACATTTTGTCATTTACTCATTCATGTGCACTTTGTTAATCTAACCATTTATCATGCTGAACATCAAGGTTAGAAGGCTGGAAAACTGAAAATCAAAAAAGGCCCTGAGGATATTATCAGTGATCTTACAAATAAAATTTTCAAGATTATCCTAAACATGCAAGTTCACAAAAAAACCCCAACCAAACAAACAAAACTAAAAACCAAACCTACACCTTCTTAGTAGTATTTGAATACATTTTCAAATATAAAAAAAATAAAAATGCTTGGATCACTTAAGCTATGTTTTACAGAATTCTGCTTAGTGCATCTTATAAGATCTCTTTCAAATATGTTATCATTCATTCTTCATGATTCACTCTTTTACTAGTAACACCTGAAACAATCCCTCTCATTTTATTAACTTGAAAATGTTCCAGAAAGATTTGTTATAATTGTTTCTCTTGAATAATTGAAACATTTAGTCACCTTTTCCTGCTAAGGCATATTTCTCACAGGATTTTTTTCTCAAAATTTGATAACCTCAAAGTTGCATGGAAAACAGCAACTGGTACAAATTTTAGGGAATATTTCACTTATCTTTACCACAGAATCAGAGAATAGTTTTGGTTACAGGGGACCTCTGGAGATCATCTAGTCCAGCTCCACTACTAAAGTAGGTACACCTAGAGCAGGTTCCATAGGGTGGCCCTCAAAGTAAAGAAGCTTTTCCTCCTATTCAGATGGAACTTCCTGTGTTTCCATTTGTGCCTGTTGGCTTTTATCTTGCTGCTGGACACCACTGAAAATAGTCTGGCTCTATCCACTTGTAACTTGCCCTTAAGATATTTGTATGTATTGATAAAATGCACTCTCAGTTGTCTCTTCTCCAGGCTAAACAGGCCCAGTTCTCTTAGCTTTTGCTACTAAGAGATGTTCCAGTCCCCTAATCATTTCATACCACTCCACTGGACCCTTTCCAGTAGTTCCTCGTGTCTCTCAAACTGGCAAACCCAAAANGGTACTTCTCTGCACAGCTGCTTTCCAGCAGACCAACCCCTATCATTACAACTCTTTCCTCTTTAACGGCAACTCACCTCTATTTATTATTTTTTTCCAGCATTAACCAGTCACCTTATCTACAGGGGTTTTGACCATTAAGTAAAATTTCTCATTTAAAGGAAGAAATAAGAAAAGAGGGATAAAATATGAGAAGAGCTGAAAACAACTCATAAGGTCATTTTTTCAGTCACTAGATATGCATGTAACTACTGTCAGCTGGTGTGTAATTGTATCAGGCAGGCATAGTCCCCAGTCTATCTGAGGCTGAGTTGCAAACACTCTCTGTCAGAGGAAGCTCTTTCCTCTCTTCTGCAGGTAGGAATCAGTGGTTTAGAAGCAGATGCTACTGCTTGCTTTGTTCTTTGATTTGGAGCAAAGCACTTCCTTCATGCATTGCTGGAGAAGATCAAAGGAACCAAGGATAATTTTGTAAATTTTAAAATACGCTGAGAAGCAAATTTCTCAAGATTAAAAAATTGAGTATTGGAAATTTATACCATGATTATCAGTTACTGTTTTTCATAATAAGTATGTCATCTGGAGATAAAAAATTAGTTAGGGTTTTTTTATATTGAAGGTGAATAAATTTTCCAGGTCAAAAAAGGATTTATATACTCAGGTAACAACCTGTATATCACTTGCACTATATAATGCTTCAGATCAAGCTACTGTCTTTAGAAAAGAAATAACTGCAGCTGATCCATGCAGCACACCCTAAAGCTCAGCACTGACCTGACAATCCCCTGCCCATGGAGACTGACTTTGGCTGGGGCAGCAGTGCTTGACTCTCCTGGAGCAGCAGACCCTCCATATTGCAGCCTGGTCTGTGCCCAGCCATGGTCCTTGGTCCAGGCCCAGGCTTCCTGACTATCTTGAGCTGTGCCTGACCCTGGTTTTGCCCACTAGGCCTGAGCCTGACCCCCACCTGTGGGCCAACATACCAACCCAGTCTTCACCAATCCCATCCCCAGGACTGTTCCTAGTTGCCTTTCTGCCTTCCCTGCTTCCCAGCTGGAAAAGTAGGATGGACCTGGCTAGTAACATGCTGCCTTGCCACCCTGCCGGGAGTCCCTGATACCTCCAGCTCCCTGGTCCAAGAAGCTGTTAGCCCCTGCTGTACTGTGAGGTGTGTGGAATAACAGATTGAGTTGGAAGGGATCCCTTAGGATCACTGAGTCCAACTCCTAGTCCAGCTCCACTACTAAAGTAGGTACACCTAGAGCAGGTTCCATAGGGTGGCCCTCAAAGTAAAGAAGCTTTTCCTCCTATTCAGATGGAACTTCCTGTGTTTCCATTTGTGCCTGTTGGCTTTTATCTTGCTGCTGGACACCACTGAAAATAGTCTGGCTCTATCCACTTGTAACTTGCCCTTAAGATATTTGTATGTATTGATAAAATGCACTCTCAGTTGTCTCTTCTCCAGGCTAAACAGGCCCAGTTCTCTTAGCTTTTGCTACTAAGAGATGTTCCAGTCCCCTAATCATTTCATACCACTCCACTGGACCCTTTCCAGTAGTTCCTCGTGTCTCTCAAACTGGCAAACCCAAAACTGAAGCCAGTACTCCAAATTCGCCTCACCAGGGCAGAGTATGCAGGGGGATAACCTTTCACAACCTGCTGGACGCCCCTCCGGATGCGCCCCNACCAGGACCCTCATATCCCTTCCTGCTGCACTGTTTTCCAGCATCTCATTCCCCAGTCTGTACATACACACAGGGTAACCCCATCCCAGATGCAGAATCCAACATTTTCGCTTGATCAACTTCATGTGGTTGGTGACTGCTCAGCCCTCTGATTTGTTGAGGTCTCTCTGCAGGGCCTCCCTGCCTTTGAGGGAGTCAACAGCTCCTCCCAGCTTTGCTCAGTCCCTCCCAGTCCTGCATTGAAGTAATTTATAAAGATGTTAAAGAGCAATGATGGAGCCCTGTGGAACCCCACTAGTGACAAGTAACCAGTCTGATGTCACCCTGTTCACTGTAACCCTTTGTGCCTGACCTGTGAGCCAGCTGCTCACCCATCACACCATGGTGTGTTTATCCAGCTGTTGGACATTTTGTCCAGAAGGATCCTGTGAGAGACCGTATCAAAAGCTGCACTGAAATCCAAAAGTATGGCATGAACTGGCTTCCCTTGATCAGCTAGGTGAGAATATATAAATTATCACAGTTCTTGTGAGAACAATAGATCCAGATTGTGGAATGATTGTCCAAGAGCAGTAACAGCAAAACTAAATTCATGTCTCTATTCTAGTGAGTTAGATATGTAATGCAGTTTTTACACTGAACTTGTTTGTCAGATATACAAATTTTAGGTCTATTCTTGGGTATCCATTTTTTTCTCTCTTCAAGGACTCTGATGACCATTACAAGGCAGAAGACTTCTCCTTCATCCTAATCTTTCTTTATTGTCTCCCTCTCAATCTGTATGAATTTGAACCTGGGAAGATGGTTTCACTAAGGAATATCTGGTAAAAGAAAACACATTTAAATTACCTCTCTCTTTAGCTTTTTTTTGTGTTTTGGAAAGGGATGATATAGGCATCTGTTAAAAAGCTATAGTCTAATGTGAAGAAACTCAAACAGGATGCAATTGTCAGGGTGGACTTTTAGAAATTGTTTTGTTTTTATATCAAACAAGGTTCCTGAGAATGAGTTTAAAAAATTAATCATCTTGTGCAAAACAGCATCTCAAATCCGTCAAGAGTTTGGAAAGATAACTTTTGAAGACTTCAAATCAAGAGTAACCAGTGTCCTAAATGTTTCTGAAGGTGCAGGTTATAATCTTTAAATTCTCTATCCCTATTAGTAAGTAAAGATACCTTGTTTGATTGCTCAATAGATACATGCATATATGTGTGCATGTATATGTACATTTGTTTGTATGTGTATCTATCAATAGATATAAATTTTTATAATATACATTTTGGTAAATGCACATATATATAGATATATACAATATGTAACCTATGTTTTATGGTAAATGATACTAATCTAGTAAAAATGTAAAATAGGGATGAAAATTCCTGCTTGACTTGGATCAGGATATAATACCTTTGGGTGTCATAACAGGGAGAAAATATACTCAAGGATGTGACTGCAAGTAATTTTTGGGGTCAGGGTCTTAAAAAAAGCTCATTTATTTATTTTAATATGCTTTCATCATCTCCTTTTTCTGTGCTTGATAGAAGACATTCTGCCAAACCTCTCTGTCATGCTCTCATTTGGTATGTTGAGTATATCTATGTCATGCTTTCATTTGAAATGTAAAGTTCTTGAGGTACAACTCAGTAAGATATATTTCAGAGGGACAAAGAAATCAACACAGAAACTTCTTAGAAACTTCAAAAAATGACAAGACTGCTGATCATTAAAATTTAAAATTGCAGAAAATATAAACAATATTAGACAGAAGAATATGCATAACAGTCATAAGAGCCTCTCTGGGTAACTTGGTAACTTTACAGTTTTTAAGCAACTCCGTGCTGTTTATTTTTCAATTCTTTTTTCCAGATTAATCTGATACTCATATTCTGCATGCATGAACATAAATAAATAAATATATAAATGCAGAGTTAAATTAAAGTTGCCATTTAAGTTCAAATAGAAGCAATTTTGATAGTCTTTAAAGTTCCAGTTTGACAGAAATAAATTAAATAAAATTCTTCTTACTTATAGTTGGTTTAGATATTTCTTTAGCCTAATTGAATGAATTTAATTTAATTTTCAAGAACTTTTAACTTTTGTCCCAAATGACATTTTTGAGCACAACTGCTACAGTGAAACAGTCTGGAAAGAAATGAGAGATATTTCTGTTTATCAGGACAGCAGTACAAGTGGGGTATTTACAAAGTCTTACTGGAACTAATTGGCTGTAATGTTTCTTAGTTGTGTTTGAAATTTAACAAATTGGTAAATTAGAGCTGCAAAGAGCTTTACTCTAGAGATTTAAACTGCAACACATGAGCTCTCCATTCTATATCCATTAAGTTAATAGATCACATGCTTGACTAATTTATGCTGCTTGTGTTTATCCATTTGTTTCCTTGAAGAACTGGAGAGAAGAAATGTTGATATTTGCTATCCAAATGACATGCTTTTCTACATTCAAGCTTCAAGAATTGAAACAGAATCAGCATTTATGCACACTGAAAGGTGAGCTTGTAAGAAATATATGTGAAATATGATTCAAACTTAGAGATGCATAATTATAAACTTTCTGCATTTTCATTGCAATATTATAGTTTTTCATTTGCTATACATTCAAAAAAATATGTTTAAAGTGAATGATCTTACTTCCTTTACTTTCTTTCAGGAACATAACTTGTTAATAGTGATACATGTATTATATAAAGAATTCTAGTCATTCTGGTTATAGATTTTAGGTCAAAAACGTTCTCAAGAATAACATGATTGACTTCTAACAGGCAAGTGAACTGTTGCCCTTACTGAAAGAGTCTGATACAATTGTAAGACTTTAATGACTTTTACTGCTAATATTATAAGGTGGGGTTCTCCTTAAGCATAAGTAATCTTACATGTTTGAAATTTCTGCCATTGCTTTTTATGTCTTGAACCTAAGTGGCAATGGTTTCTGTCAAAGAGACAACTGTTATGTGTTATGTCTTCTGATTACAACAGAACTGTTAAGAAAGATCATTAAGGGACAGACCTTTGCGGATAGGGAATAAAAGCACATGTCCTAATTTTCACCCTTGAATAATTTTTTTTTTACTGTTTCACCATTTCATTTTCCATAATTCAGAGAATTTGACTGCAGGATTCTGAAAAACTGGCTTTGCTTGTTTTCCTCTGGGTGTTGCTATACTTTATGTATACACAAAATAAACTAGAGGTTTCTTATTGGTTGACCACCTATTAAAGGTTTGCACAACTATTTCTGATTTTTTTTCATTCTAGAAAAAGTCATAATTCCAGAAATAATCTTTAGGTTTAGTCAACTTAAGTCTCAGCTGTGATTTGTAGATTTTTTCAGAGTCCCTATCTTCATATGTTTGTGTGTTCTTTTGTGGTGAGACTTAGGGGAATACAGTTCCTCCTACTCTAGAAATGCAATAAAGCAAATGATACTTGGTGGGAAAATATTCCAGAGAAAAGCAAAATCATGTTGTCAAAAAGACAGAAAGGAAGTATAAAAATTGACTTTGTGTGTTCACAATGAAGCTGGCAACTTAGGAAGAAAAGCAATAAAGGCAAATCGATTCACTTGACAGACATACCAAATAATGCTACAAGTTTTTTTAATCAGGATGGTAAGTGGTCAATACACAGCCATATCTTAAATCCTACAGATCAAAGACAAACAATCAAATAAGAGAGTCAGAGTTAACAGCACAAAACTATATTCAGATCACTCATACAACTGATTATCAGCTGAAACAGCAGCACAAAGAAATGGTCAACAAACGTAACTAATTCCCCAGTTGCACAGATTTCCTGTAGGATGCTACTCTGCTGCTAGAAATCCACTAGTGCCAGTGGAGTTATGCTAAGGATAGTGGAATCCTGAATGTACTGTATTATCCTCGATTGATGGAGGGCAGAGAGGAATTGGAGTGTCTGTACCAATATCCTTCTTTAGATTAAATGATTTCTCAGTGCTTTACTGCATTACTGTTTCCTCATTAAGTAAAGTGAAACTACAAGTTTCAGCAAGAACCTTTGGAGCCTTTTGAAGCAGGTCATAGGACTTTTTTTCAGATGGTGTGCCTTCTGAGCTTGAATCCTGGGAAAAAAAACACTTTTGCAGCAATACCTAATGGGAAAAAGGACTTCGTACACTTTAAATAAAAATGACTTAAATATATTTTCATACAGTATATTGCAAGCATGTCATATTTAAAATACAACATAGTATAATCTGAATCTCTGCTTAATTTATACTAATATTCATTCTTTAATTAATGAGTTTAATTCTACAATTTCATACTTAAAATAGTAAGTGAAGTACTACTACATTGATTTTTTTTTTTCCCTGCAAATTGACATTGAAAAATATTTAAATTCATTGCATCTAAATGCAATGAATGCAATAATGCAACAAGGCAATCTAAATTCATTGCATGCTAACACATCCATTTAAACCTTCAAAGGAAGACTACTGGCACAGCAAATGCATTACACTGGTAAATCTAGAAACAAACATTATCCTGGGTACTGAGCCTTGATTAAAGATTTTGTCTTATAATTTGTGTTATGCCTTGAGAATCATGTCAGCTTTGGAGGTAAAATGAACAGCATGTTTATCTATGATCAAGGTTGCAACTACATTTCAAGAAACAAGGAATTGTAGTGCAAGGCTCAAAGGTTAAACCATTTCAAATCTGTACCTTAATGCCATTATTTAAGCCTGAAGAAATCGCCATCATTATTTAGCCAACTTGAACAAGCCTATGAAATAACTCAGCTGGCTAAAGCATGGTGCTAATAAAGCCAAGGTTACAGGTTTGATCCCTGTATGGGCCACTCACATAAGAGTTGGGCTTGATGATCCTCCTGGGTCCCTTCCAACTCAGAACATTCTGTTAATGCTATTCTACATTCTTAACGGTGACAAACCATCTTTATTGATTAAAAGGTACAAACAATATGAGTAAAAATACACTTATGCAATTTGCACTAGAAAAGTAGACCATATTGTTTGGAACTTGAAGAAATGTACCAACTGGGACTTTATGTATCAAAGGTCAACAAGAATGATTAAAATATTTTAATGAAGACTTCAAGACCTCCAAGTATTTAGCTTGTCAAGAAAATACCATTACTTTGGGGCTTGAGGCATGCTTTTATCACTATATGCAACTGTTTCTTTGAGATATTTGAGGATGTTCAAGGGGTCCTCACAGCGCTCACAGATATGTCACAGAATCTGTGACAGATTATGCCCTCTGAAATAACACTGTGCCTTGGACTGTATTCCATAGGGAATATGTGAAACATCTTGAAGGTAAGTAGAAGGCTATATCTATGCAACTGAATTATTTACTTACGTTGTAGGAAACGAAACTGAAACAACAGTTTGTTCAAAATCAGTAAAAACTGTAGAATGAGGTCCTATAGGTAGAAAAACTATGAAGATGCACAAAACGTTTAGAGGTACCTGTAGGGGTTATGGGCTAATTTTATCATAAAAAGTATCTTAATAGGGCAGACTTTATAAACTGTGTAATTTTAGTTCAACCCCAGAAATTGCATTTGTAGCAGTCCTATAATTCCAGAACAAAAGCTGTCAGAATTGATGATATTAGTCACTTTTGAACTTTTCATCCAATGAAGGTTGTGATTTGTAAGGCCTTAATTTTTGATTCCTCCTAAAATGCCCATGAACTTATATGTTAAGTGAACTGGCTCCATAATTGTCCTAGTTTCAGCTAGAACAGAGTTACTTTCTCACTGCTGCTGTGAGGGTGATGGATCCTGGAGCCATGAGGGCACATTTTAGTTGGTATTCTATACCCTTCAAATAATTTCTGGGAGATGTGGCTTCATATGGAAGAAAATCAGAAATGCACAGTGGAATTCACAGGTTTTGTTCCTTTTTCCCGGGGAGGAAAGCCACAGAGTGATGGGGCTTCATGGTCCAACTTGTAGGCTTTGTCCATTGTTGTTCTGTTACAAGTTAGGTGAGGAACATGGATGCAAGAGATTTGTCCACCACTGTTTATTGTTGTCTCAAGCTCAGGGGAGAATAGCTGCAGTTGTGCCTGCCATTTTCTCCTTTGTCTCAGGAAGCTGTGTGTCTCTGGCTGTGATAGCATTGAGATGGCTGGGTCTTCCTCAAGAATTTTTTGGATTTAATCACCGTCTCTTACACACTGCTGCTATTAGTATTGTGGCTGTTATTGTTTTCCTCATCTTATTTCTGCTTTTTCCAGTAAATTGTTATCTCAACTCATTATCTCTGCCTCTTTGTCCCTTTCTCATGGGAGGAATATGGGGGAAGGGAAGCGGCTGCAGCTGCTTGCAGCTTTATTTCCAGCTGTTTCTATACCACAACAATAATAATGGAAATCAAATATTTGATCTAAAGGGTAGACAATCTTATTCCAAACCAGATATGAAACTCTGAGCTGCTCAAAAAATAAGATTAATAAGTTTTTGATGTTGAAAACCCCACACTGGTTCTGACTTAAAATCAAGGATATATGTTATCCATTTTTCCAGAACATCTTAATTTTAGAAGGCTTTATATCTTCTAAATGTTCTATATCCTTCATATTACCTTGAGTCGAATTTTCTATTAAATTAGATCTTTGAATATATTACATACATTAGAAAAAAAATAAGTATTATTATTGAGTATGTCTAACAGGATTTTTAATGCAGAAAATTTTCTTCCTGAGAAATTGTTTTGATTATTTTCAGACAAAAGGTTACAGCTAACACTTGCAGTACTAAAACTCTCTTTATCTAATTCACTGCCAGTCCTAGAGCCTGAAGCTTCACATATTTCTGCCTGTAGAAGACAGAAGAGAGTTTGAAATTTATTTGAAAATATTAGGTGAAGGTTTTAAGGATATCTGAGAAAGTGAAAAAATAGCGGTAAGGTTATTGCAATGGATAGTCTTGTCAAAATAATCAAGATAAATCATTGATGAAACTTGGCAGTTTTCAGGATGCTGACATACATTCTTGGCACATGTTTGCAGGTTCTCCTTCTGTTTGTTAAGAAATTGGTGTCTAAATAATATGGCATCTTGTCAGGAGATAGTGTGGGAATGTATTAAAATGAAAGTGAGAACTAGATAATATGTTTGGTAAGTCAAGAATGAGGTTAAAATTGTTTGGAAATTTCAAGGGAGAGTAGAAGCATATTATTCCTCGGTGAGAAGGAAATGGCTAGATAAAAAATTTATAATCTTTGGTTTGCTAATTTTATAGGTAACCATTCCCTGCTAGTTCAGAAAAATGTAAAGATAATCTTTACTTACTGATGTACAAGAATATCACATCAGGAAAACTGAGATGAGTTAAATATAACAGGATTTTTGAATCAAACTGACTTGACATCAAAGTGAGTTTAAATCAAAGCATGTTATCATCAATGATCTAAAATTGGGTCATACAAATAGAGTGAAAACACTGAAAGAAACTGATGAAACTTGGCAAGTTTTATTGATATAAACATTCTCTGCTAAGATCAATGCTAAATCCAACAATAACTCTGTATTGTTGGGTTCTGTTGCAAAAAGGCCATCAAATCATGTGAATAGAAAAAGGACCAATGTCAGTCCATTTTGATTGCAGTAGAAGTACAAAATGGCTGTTAGTTATTTTGATTGATGTTTACTAGCAAATTGGTGTATTGTCATTAGCATATGACTTGAAGCACACCAGAAATCCATGCCAGAAAACTGCAAAGATTGCATTTGTACATGCTCCTGGAAGACAGGAATTTTTTTATCCAGGTGTAACTCAAGCCTACTATTTAGGCATTTTTACACTAAGTACAACCACATAGATGAAATTCTCTCTTGCTATTGTATTTTTTGGTTGCCTATGAAATGAAATTTAAATCAATGAAACCATGAGTTGTTGACTTCCTCTTTTTCTGGTTGAAGAGGCGGGAGATACCACTAGTAGAAGCCGAAACATTAGCAAAATGAATCAACCTTCTTAGTGTCTCCTACTCTTGTGGGTTTGCCCAGTAATGTACAGATTGTCTGCACAATGAGAAAGCCTTTTTGAAGTCCACTAATTCAGTATAGAAATGGTTTAAGCCAAGTCATAATCAATTGCCAGCTCTAACAGTGATGCTTCATCACTGCCTAAAGAACACAGTAATTCAGGGTGATGCTTAATTCTGCTCTGTGCAGCTTACCATTCTATTTTAGATCTTACAAATTCCTGTCTAAGCAGTCTGTACCTCTCAGCTGACTTAGGGTATATAAATCTTCTATGCTTTCTCTTGACATTCATTATGAATTGGTTCCGATTTTATTATGGTATACGTGTACAAAAGCAATGCTGTTAAAAATATAGATCTGTGCTTCTGACAAGCAAAAATCAGCGTTTATGCTAAAACTAATTTGATCTTCTTGGTGTTGGAGGGCAGAAAACTTTCCAGGGTAGGATGCTAGTAGTATGCTTGCTTCCTACAAACAACCACTGCAAAAATAAAGCTACCCCAAAACAACAACAAACCCCCCCCCCAAAAAAAAAAAAAACAAAACAACCAACCAATCAAAAAATCCCCTCAACCCAAACTAAACCAAAATAAAACAAACCAATAAAACCAACAACATGACCAAAAGAAATTATGCACACTGAGCATTGCACTTGATATTTTGTGCTCTGTGTTTTGGCTGAAACTGAAGTAATAATGTAACAAGCCATCTCAGAGCCTGAAATTAGCACTGACAATTACGAGCATGATCCTGCATAATTCTGCACATACACATGATTCTCATTTTTGGAGGATTAGCCACCAGAGATAGTTTTGCAGAACCAAGACAATGGATTTTACTGCAAGTTTTATGTTGCAGCTTTAAGATATAGAATCGTGCTGAAACACTTCATGGGAATATGGCTTAGTTGCAGTGTCTGCCAAGAACTAATTAAAAAGAAGCTATCTTGAACAAACTGAATTAAAAACATTGTAAACCTGGCAGGCAAGTTAATAATCTCATCTATTTGTGATTTTAAATGTACACTAATAGCTTAAGAAGAATGTTATTTTTCAAAAATTTTGGTAACTGCAGTGAGCATATCAAGAAAGGCAAGAATGAGACTGACCCACTGTGCTGAATGCAGAAAGCTCAGATGTATTTTGCTTATATCTAGTAAATCCCAGTGACATTAAACTGTTAAGGTTGCTATTTTATTCAACATTTTGTAAGTACTATCCCCTTTCTGTCTTTCAGACAGTATGGAATTTATCCATATGGCAATGTGGAGATGTGGAATTGACAGAGGAAGTTTCAGATATGGTGATCTCTTGTGAGAGACTGGGCTATTGGTGATTAATGATTAATGTAAGAAATTCTGCATTGGCCCCGAAAAGAGTTGTTGGAAGATAATCTCTGATTTGACGTACTCATCTGTATGTCAACAATGTTAAGGATTCTTTGTTCTTTATCATTAGGCTGTATAGCAGTTGGCCAAAAAAAGTTGTTAAGCATTTTAAGAAAAACAGTCCTCCTGGCCCAGCTAGAAAATAAGAATACTCCTAAATGTAAAGCAATTTTGTGTCACTCTGCAGAACTGCTCCTTTCATGGAAAACTACTTGATAATGTAGATATAGTCTCAATTTCCTAAATACTTATTCCCGTGTGTGAGTAATTTTTCCTTTGAAAGCTCAAATAGGTAGGAAAAAGGAGTATGTGACTGTAGTGCTACTTTACAGTTATTAGCTACTTTGCGAAAATCAGTAGCAGAATGTAAATCCTCGAGAAGACATGAAAAACAGATGTGCCTTTGAACTCCAGCCTACATAGTGTATATTGCCAAAACACTGCATAGATAACGTACTGACTCTTTTTTTTAACTCCAAAGTTTTACAGTGAATTGTAGAGACATCATTTTATCCTTTTGAAAGCTACTGCTTATTAATTTCAGTAATCTGAGATTATGTCGTGGGAGAAACACAAATATCTACCTGTCCTTCTTTGTATAATAAAGTCTCAACTATTTTTATACCATAAATGCTTAATTGAAATTAAGTACTCCTTGTGAAAGGTATGCAATTTCAGTTTTTGTAGCGTACAATTCTTACATTTTTACAGCAATTGCTTCTTTTAATAGTCTTTGAAAAGACAAAATAATACATTTTTTTTGTCTTAGATCTTTAGAAATTTTGTATAATGCATTGAAGTCAAAACAACGAAAAATTATGGTAAGGTCAAAATGAGAGTATAAGGGTCAGATATAAGTCAGCAAATAACAAAGCCGTATGAGAGTTGTGTGATCTTTTACACTTGCCTTAGGGTATTTTTTTCTTCATCTCGTTTTCTTCCTTAAAAATATGAGTGTGTATGAAAATTACGGGCATGGGCATGCAACAAATACTGAAGTTATTGTAAAAGAAGCAAGAAAACTGACAAAGAAACTAACAATTCCATGTCCAGCGTTGGTTTAAGCTTATTTTAAAAAGAGTCTGAACCCTCAAAAAGACTCTAAACTGGTTTCTCTTTCTTCTGCACAGTGAAATTTTATTAGAGGCAGACTGCAGTAGAAAATGCAGCCTTTTCATCAAAAGCCAGAACATTGTCAGCCACACACAGAAATATTAAATTTTCTTTGACATTTGATAATAGGCTTCTGGTAAAATTGTGTCGTCTTCTCCTGATTGTCTTTGGAAATCATTCACCTCAGAAAGAACAATGTGCATTATATCCAGATTTTGACCAGATTCTACCGATTAATAACGTAGTTTTAAGTTTGTTGTGCCCTGTTTCCTATCTGTGGCTACGTGCCTGAGAATTAAATTATACTATCATGGGTTGATCTGGAAGTTTGATTCTTCCTGGCAACCGGAGTCTGTTCCTTCATATGCATGTGGTTTTACTTAATCTGTGAAATAATATTCTTGGAAGATTTTTTAAATTTTCAGAGAGTAGGAATATTAACCTCAACTTTATATTCTAATTTATAACTGTCGAATCTGTTCTAGGAGAAGTGCTTTGTCAAAGGACTATTACCAACTCTGGTAGTATATGGATGAAATGTCCACTTTTCCCAAACAGTGTGTCCTAATTCTGAGCACTGAAAGAAAAAGTTAAAGGAACATATCTGGAGGAGACATGATCCTTCCCATTTTTTTTCCTGTTAAGTATGATAAGTATGGAATACTTCCCTGTATACAACATTTTTTTATTGTGCACTTACAGTAACTGTGCCTTTTTTCCCATTTTAGGATTGTCAGTATATTTCCTGAAAGGAAAATATCTTCCCAATAACAATTATTTTGATTTAAATGAGACCAGAGTTCTGGCCTTTTTTTGGCAGGGGTTGAGCAAAAGCCTGAGGAAAGAGTTCTTGCACTGAGCTGATAAGAATGCTATTGAAGCCGACAGTATCTTCTTACGAAGACCTTGAAAGCTATGAGAACTTAAAGGAATGTTGCAATATGCTTTATATCATAATAAATTGCATCTTGCTTGTCTTTATAGTACAAACTTCATCACACATATTCTGGTTCTATCTACCTTCTTGTCTGTCTTTTTCTCAAAATAAGATGTGCTCTGCATCTTGGACAGAATGTACTTTATCCCCATGGTAATTTCAGTTATTTCTCTAAAGTCAGAAACATGACCTTAGGTATCTTTTCAACATGGCATGTAAAAGTGGGTCTGTCTGTAAAAAATTGAAATCTTCTTGAATCATGAAGTAAATATAAACCCTATGGTTAGATATTCCAGTTTTTGTTATTGAATTAGAATTTATGAGTGAAATGAAAACAATTCTTTAATTAAAAAATAAAGTTATTTTTGTTTCTGTCAAATCTTGAGGCTTCTGAAATGGTAAAAACCTAGCCAAATTATGGTACTTTTTCTTTTTTTCTGCATGTACTCTTCATTTATGTCATTTCAACTTCAGTATTTATGAAATTTCATTCCAAGTTAGTTGGTAAGAAAAGGAAAGGTCTGTGTGAAGGAATTTGCTTGGTACTATGCCACAGAAAAGTATGGCTTAGAATCAAACCACCTGCAGAAGCAGCTGGTTACACAGATATAAATTTTGTTCATGAAATGTTGGTCCCCATTACCTGGGAGGATATATTGTAGTGAAAATAACAGATATTTAACTATTTGTCATATACCTCTCAGGCTATAAAAGAAAAAAATTCTTACCCTGAGAGACAAAGTCTTAGAAGTATACAGAGTAAGTGTGTGCAGTGACATTTTAAAAATATACAGTTGGTTGTGAAGGATACAGATGCTGGACAAAGCATTACCATATCCCTAATGTTTCTCTTTCACTGTTAGTATCAGTTTTGGGGGTTTGTCTCCTAAATGGTTCATGTTGTATTTGAAGAAAGAGTTTAGTATATAAATATTTTTTCTCAGATGTTTTATGCTTCGATGCTTAAATTCTGTTTTTACTTCTTGTTCTATAATCTTCTTTGCTTAAAATCACAGTCATAGTCTCAGGTCACATAGGTATCAATATTTTGCCCTGTATCTTGAGAGATTTAGATTCAGAACTGAGTCTCATCTAATATTTTTTAGAATTTGGAACTTCCTTTCAAAATACAGTCTCTGAAGCTTTCAGTTTTTCCCTCAGTGGGCCATAATCCAAATTTGACCTGAGCATGGAAAATAAAATCACTACTAAGTGTCTGGAATGTTTCTCACCTTGCTACTTTTTTAGTATAGAGTATAAGAGATTTTCTCTGCTTTTTGGAAGCCTCATCTGAACCACCCTAAGGCTCCGGCACATTGGATTTTCCTATGTGTTTGTAATCGAATTCTTATGCTATGACTCTGAACTTGTGTATTATTTTTGACCCTGATGTATTATTATGATGTTTTAGCCAACAAGCTTTATTCCAGCAAAGAGGAAACCAACATTAAATTACTTCAAGCATGGACATCACTTCACCAACCAGTCATGCAAATGAGATATTTTTAAAATAAAAATATTTTTTTTTAATAGAAAGTCTTCTGAAAGATCACTGATATTTATATTTTAAGCGCAAACTCAGAACAATAGTGAAATGTTTAGAGTTCTCAGAATTCTATGAATGGTTTTCCTGTTCCTGCAGTGCATGACAAAAATGTTGACAGGGAAGCCTCAGGCCACCTGCTAGGCATAGCAGCACTCACTATGTGCCATACTAAAGGCTGAATGGCAAAGTTGACACTGAGCTGCTCGATAAAATAGATCTTTCACATCCTGCAAGAAATGAAATGCTAGCATTTCAGGACAAGCATCTATAACCACCCGAGAGAACACTACAATATTTATATTTTTTAAATGGAATTTCAGCCTTCTACCTCCCTCAGGCCTCAGCTGGGAATAAGAAGAGTAAGAAGAACTGAGGAGTGAAATCCAAGAATTCAAGCAGCATTGAGATATTTGGGAGTTTTACTCCACATTTATACTCACGATACATACCATAGATATGATATTTTGACACTACCTAAACTCTGCATTTGAATGAAGCAGCAACTGCTTGTTGGACTACAAGATTTCTATTATGTGGAACAGTTGCTTAAGGGCAGAAAAATCTTTTCAAATACACTCTTATTTATTTTTAAATTGTGTAAAAACAATGAAACTCATAAGACTGAGTCTATACTTTTATCTCTCAGCCTGACCTCCATGTCATTATTCTTTGCCCTTGCAAAAAAAGCCTGTTTTCATGAAGCCTGGAGATTGCTTTAAGAGTTGACCTTCCTACTGAAATTAATAGTGAGTAGCTAAGAATCTAGCTGGAATTTCACTAAGTAATATTTGTAGATCCATGAAGTAATGCTGATGTAATCCCTGATGTAATGTCAGACACTGAATGAAATAATTAATATTGCCTTTGAAAGCTGTGACTTCTTCTACTACTTCAAAGCCATTCAAACAAAAAGGAAATTGTACATGAGAAACAATTGCTTATTAACCTTAATACACGTAGATGATCATACAGCAATGATGTGATTCTAGGGGGAGAACCCAGTTACAGAAAAGAAACTCTGAATCTTTAAATCTTCTTTTTCCAGGAAAGGTTTGTAGCTAAATATTTACTAATTTCTTCAGTTATCTTGCAGTCTAACAGATTGACAGAAAAGTATGGATCATTTTGCTATTTTATATCTTCATTTTGTATTTAATCAAATCCATTTCTAGTGTATCTGCACACCAAATCTGAACGAAAATTTGTGGCTGGGCACATGGTGGTGTCTGACAGACAATTGTAAAGCAAAACTGTCATGAGGGATAGACAATATCTAAACATAGATGGTCCACCATTGTTGAAACAGGGATTTTTAACATTACTTGTCAACAGTATCCTTACCTTTAGGAGATAGCCTGAACATCAAGCATGTAAATTCTCATGAAAGCAAAACATTTTCAGTAGATGAAAGACACAAAATTATGAAAAATGTTCTGTTTCCTTTAATGTATTCTAAATCAAACAGTCTTATAGTATGATATGTTTTAGGTTAATTAGTTTAATCCATATTTAATTAAGCTGATGTTTCCATGCCAACAAATGGTTTTTAAATTGTGGAAATCTTGGTAATGTAAAATGAGAGTAAAAAATTAATTGCCTAAAACATTTTGTTGTAATTCTTTTAACTAAAATGTGAAGTGCTTCCACGTTTGTAGCTCAAGTTCAGCTAACAGCCACAGTTCCAGTTCTGTGAGGGAATAATTTAGTTCAACTGTGCTCATACATCAAGGCTGATTGTGCCACACTAGCAAGTTTTCTGTAATTCCATCTTTAAATAAGCATATGGTGGAAATGACATATTCACTAACAGGTGTTGCATATGAGTCTATACCACTTCAGAACAGTTTTTGCTACACAGGTGTATTACCCTGAGATTATTTAATAAATTTGCTTCAAATGTTGCATTGACAGCACCTTGCAACAGAATGTCACAACTACAGCATATCTGTAGTGAGATAGAGAAGGTAATCTTGGAGGAAAAGAAAGGAATCCTAATTAGATTATAGGGGGTTTCTTATATTCAGAATAATTGAGTTGTAATACATGATATGTGAACTGTACAAACACTATATAACTAACATAGTCAATATGGATTCGACTTAGGAGTCTAAAAGTAGCTTGTCAATTCAAATTGAGGATCCCTATGAATAGGGAAACATATTTACTTCCAATCCAGCAGAGACTGCAGTACTGCTTGCTGACAAAGCAACTCTCCATCCAGATGAAAAGCAAGATGTGTCCCTTCCTTTCTCTTCCCTTCCATTTTTCTTTTCCTTTTTATAGTATTTGTATTCTGTATTTATATTTGTTATTGTTCTTGCTAAAAATTAATTTTGATATTTTTTATCTGGCCCCTAAGTAACAATAAAAGCCATGTTATGATAGTTTCTTGTAGAAACTATCCATGAGAATGGAAGTTTCAGATAATGCCATTGCCATTAAGCAGTTATTAAAGGAAATACATTAAATCGTAGAATCATAGAATGGTTTGAGCTGGAAGAGACCTTAAAGGTAGTCTAGTTCTAGTCCTGCCATAGGCAGTAAGACCATCCACTAGACCAGGTTGCTCAAAATATCATTCAACCTGACCCTGAATATTTCTAGGGGTGGATCATTGAAGGCTTTTCTGACCAATATGTTTCAGTATCTTACCACCCTCAGTGAAGGATTTCATCTTAATATCTCATCTAAAACTACCTTCTTTCAGTTTTTAGCCATCATCCATTGTCCTATTACTACATGCCCTTTCCCTCTGCAGATTTCTTGTAGTACCCCTTGACAAAGCTGGAGCCAGAGGATCCATTCCGCCAAGCTTATGTCTCAGATCTCTATAGTCTTTCAGTCCCTTAAGTCTTGAAGTGCATTCCAGAATTGCAGAGTTCAGCAGCACAGGGAAGACTCCACGAGTAGGCTAAATCCTCTTCAAGGATAAGAGAACAATGGGTAAAAATTCTCTAAATTTGATGATTGTAAAGAATGCAGTCTTTTTACTTCTTGGTCAAATCTCTAACATCATACATAAAAAGACTGTCACAACCACCAACAGAATTAAAAAGAGTATCTTCTCATTTTACAGAAAGAAATGTTTGCACATCTAACCTGAGAAGAGGATCTCAAGATGTAATACTAATCTGAAAATAGCCTCTTCTTACAGCTCAAAATTAAGTTTATAGACCCTGAAATGTAAAGGGTCTCAGGTCCACTCTGATTTCTCATTTTCTGTTGGCCACTTCAAGATGGAATCTGTTGTAAATTCCTAATGTGCTGCTTAAAACTTGCATGTGATATATTTAATATTTACCCTTCAGCATGTGCCATATTCTGCAAAATTTCTAACACTACCATGTCAACACTTTTGTGGATCTACTTCTTGAATCTTAAATTTCTTAAAACCAGTAGACAATGCATCTAAATCTGGCCTTTTGAGTACAGACTAAGCACAACTGAAAGTAAAAACTTTTCTATTTTATGAATTAATTTATTAAATCCTCTTAAATTATGTAGCACATTAAGTCTCTACATTCAAGAGACTCTGGACTGTTTTGTCTTTCGTTATTTTTTCTTTTTTGGTCAAATTTTTATGAGCACTTTTCTTGATGCCTATGCAATGTTCTGTTCTGGTTGCTTCAGTTAAGGTCATTACCATGTTTAAGGTCTAGCTTCTCTAATAGTATTAAAATTAGTATGACAGTGAGCATGCTTCTTTTGCCACAATTTAAACGATTCAACAATAATAATGCAAGATCACTAGAACTCAATTGTTTAAGAACACAACATTTCTGTTTAGGCTTTGGGTGTCATAAATTATCTCCATCTTTCACTAGGTTCTTGCCATCAAACGACATCTTCCCAAGAGGATATAGTCTCTGCAAAACCAAATGAAAGAACTAAGGAATTTATAATACTGGCCCTTTCTATCAAATAAACTTGAACTGCAAAATGATGAAAAGGTCTGAGAATGTTCTGATGGAGGACAACTAATCTATATTGTTGTCGTGGCAACCAAAATGAATGCAAACTCATTTTTACACAAGAAATTGAAAACATTACTGTCAAGTAATAAAACTAATTAATTTTAATTAATAATATTATTGAAAATTAAAGTATTATATTTCCAAATGTAACTACTAACTATGAGGCATATACAAATTTAGAATCAGGAGAAATAATAAATATTATTTATTTGTATTCATGTAAAGAATTGAACTTTTAAGTAATTAATTTTTCATTAGGAAAAAGAAAAAAATTGCTCTGTGCTACCATTATTGCTAGTTTAGAAAAAAAAAAGTTAAAAGCAGAAGGCCAGTACATAAAGTAGTACTGTAGAAAGATGATATTTAAAAAAAATTGTGTTTTGTTTTGTGTAGAATATAGCAAAATTTATTAGAACCAGCAAAAAAAATATAGCTTGTTGAGCACATGAGATTAGGTGAAAAATCTGTAAAGATGGCTAGCACATTAGGTGATTTCTAAAGTAATACTTTAAGTTCTAAATAATAACCATTTCCAGCTGAGCTATTTAGCAGAGAAATGCTAGGTGAAGATGCATTTCAGTGGGAATTTTACAGGAAAACAATTTTTGTAAGATTCTGTGAGAAGAAACTGAGAATATCTTTCTTGCAGAAAAAGTGGTTTGCAGTCAGACATCTTTTTTGCATGCAGGCATCTTTTCTTCCATTTATGTTACAAAAATTGATAATGACAAAATTGGTTAGCCTGAACTAAAAAATTCTTAAACAATTTTATGTTCTCTACTAAACAATGTGCATGGCATCTTTCTACAGCTAATTCATGATCATAGCCTATGATAACCTAGTTTGAAGGTGGGTACTGCAAAGCAGTCACACCTGAAGCCTTTCTGAGATACTGATGTTTGAGAAAATGATAATGTAAACTGCTAAAGTGGAGATTTTTGCAAAGAATTCCAGCCCTGTAGGGATTAATTACTTAAAACAAGGGTCAACAATTTCCTTTTGATTATTTGGTGATACTAGTAAGTTTTGTATTTGCAAGCTAACAAATTCTATGTTGCTAGTTCCTGCACTTTGTAAGCACAGGGGTACAAGAACATCTGTACATATAAATACGTTTGAACAAACCCATAAATGTTCTGAGGGTGGAATAGTGTATTCTAAAGGCTCAGTGGTCCAAAGTCACATACTGTCTTCTTTTGCCTTCTGTAAAAAGGACATGAAAAATCAAAATTTGAATTCCGTTCTTGCAACAGGAATGATGTTATAGGCTTAGAGGCACTAGGGTTTCATTCCCCAAGAGATTTTCAGTTACTCTGAGCACAGAAGGCCATACATGCTTCCCTGTTGAAATCTAGACAACAGTGAAATTGTCTGCCTTGACTCTTGGCCCATCTAAACCTGTCAGATATATTTGTTTTATGGGATAATGGATTTTCACTAATAATGAAGAAATTCAGACTATGCTGATATAAAGCTAAGGGGATTTGGTTCAGTGACTTCAAATCATAGCATCACTGACACAAGTCAAAACATCTCCCCTGTTTCCACGTAGACACAGTTAAGGGACTAAGGTACCAGATGGAATAAGTTCCAGTACTTGCTCTCAAGTGGTTTGGTGCTGTAATTGAGGCAATAAGCAATTAACTCTAATTATTCTCATGAAGATAAGCAAGTTTGACCTTGATCTGATATGGCTAGGGAATTAGTGGGGTGTATCTGAATGTAAAATCATTGAGAAGTGGCTTTTCATAGTAAATCTACTCTTTAACATGCGAATTTTATTAGAAGTATATGTTGGTTGGTAATGAGACCCAAGAGCTTGTGAAAAATAACAGTCATTCGAGGTGTCTTCTGAGTGCACTGAATGATCAACTAGGGTTTTAATCAGGCTTACATTTGCAAAAGCTATTTCTGTATAGATGTTAGCTTTAGGTGTTTTGAAAATGGAATTGGAGACAGAAGATTAATGTTAGGACTTCATTAAGTGGCACTAAGATTTCTAATTCAACCTGCTATTTCTGCTTAGGAATGCAAGATTAGGATTTATTTCTATCTGAAAGAAGCAGAATTTTAAAAAGAGCATAAAATCCATTCCAATGATGAAGAAAAATAATAATAGTCTAGAATGATGTTTTAATTAATATTGGGCTAACTCTGAGCGACTGGAAATGTCAACTGCAATTGGCCATGTCGAGCCACAATGTGCGCAATCTAGTGACCAAAAAGATGATGATTTGAGGAAAGCAGAAAAAATAAACTGTAAAGCACCTAATATTAATGCATATGAAACTTAAAAGGAATCGAAACAGCCGTTATGCTGGACTGAGACAGCCACAGATGCTGGCACTAAACATTAGCTTCTGGCAGAGCTAGGCTAGTTTAATCCAGGGTTTACTTGAAAATGTGATTGTGAAAGTAATGCATATTTTTCAATGTGTAATTTTAACTGCCTCATCTTGGCTCCTCTTTGTCTGTTTTTCTAAGTGTACAATGAAAACACATATTAAATTTTTTCCTTTCTCTCCCTTTTGTGGAGAAGATCAGTGTCTGAAATTCGACTGCAGCAAGTTCATTTTCTGCAAGTAATATTATCACGTGTCCCATTGTTAAGCAGAAAAAATGCTATTTCAAGTCCTCTGCAGGATTAAGAGACATTTTATTTTTGCTGTAACATTACTGTTTTCACCAACTTCACAGGACAATATAAGAAAAGCAGCTGCTGAAAGCCAAAATGTTATCTTATAAATAAATCATTTATCTACTTTATTTTTTGAATACCATTTATTTTCTGAAAATGGAATGTGCACCAAATAAATAATATTTCATAGGACTGATAGGTGATAGACTGTTTTCCTTAAATTTTAAGCTCTTCTAAAATACAGGGTTCTATTGTTCTCTCTAGGATTGACAAAGTTCTCTCATGTATTAGACAGATTTGAAGATGTTTTTGTTTTGGTCAGAAATGTTATTCTGGCTTCAAGAGTGCATCAGCTGATAATTAAGAATTAATTAAAACCAAAACCCAAAGCAGTGGTAAGAAAATGTAAATTACTGTTTTCAGGCACTGCTTGGAGCACTGACTGAAATGTAATTATAAACCTCCTGGAATAATATTGGAAAGACTACTAAGTAAAAATTCCATAGGTGGGTGCAGAAAAGCAATATAGTGTTGTGTAATTTGTTCTGAACATTTTCTTTTTTACCCTGCCGTGGTCTACCCCTGTGTAGCCCTCCAATCAGCATGACAACAAATAGTCAGAATGTCTCAGCCCAAATAAAGATGGAGATGAAAGTTTTCCACTAAAATAGAGATGCAGACAGATATGTCAAATCTCTTGGACTTTGTGAGTCACCCAAAGAATTGTCTTCAGAATGAACAGTAGAATAGGCTACATAGATAACAAATCAATTAAACAAGTTGATTTGTTATCTATGTAGCCTATTCTATTGTAAATGATGTCAGGATTAGAAAATCTTCCCATGAAATACTTAGCCAGCTGACTAATACCGCTCATCTCTTCCTTGTTTTTTATCTTTGCTTCTGGACCCATTATACATAGCAGTTTTTGTTTTGTTTTTGTTTTTAGGGTTTTTTCATTACTAGTAGTTGTGTAATAACTATGCCAGAGCGGGGCAGGTCAGAGGCAAGCTCCTTGTCCCTGGAATAAAAAATAGTTATTTTGGTACTGTTGTTTGCTTTCCAGTCTTTCCTTTACTGTGTTTTCCAGAGTATTGTGCCAGGAATGTTCAGTAAATTTTCTAATGTATTTTGATGTGTGAACTAGACATTTTATTGACACCTAAATCTTTTAGTCCTGAGTTCATTTATAGTGTTCAGTTATGTGAAGAAAAAACCTCTTGCATTCCTTTTGCATTTGTGCTTAGTAAATATCTCGTGCACATATTTAATTTACTGGAGTTGATCACAATGGTTTATCCCAACTTAATTGCTGTAATGTTAAATAGAGTTGGTGGTTAACTAAGTAGCTTTTTCGTATTAAATGTCAATTCACTATATGGAATATTGTTTTCAAAACTTGAAATTATTCATTCAACTAGAACAAGAGTGGAAGTAGTGCAAAATAATTACCAGTTTTCTGCCCCATCTCGCTCTTGTTCTACAGAGGTCTGATATGTATCCCTTGTCTCTCTCATATGGACACTGCCAAACATGCATTGCTGCTGCACTTCATGTGCACTGCTGCAGTGTAAATACACTTTTCTACTCCACAGCCTAGGGATATGGACATGTACTTTCACTTTTCCTCCTAAAAGTCATGTTTGGACAAACACATTAGTGATGCTTGCTGGATCAAAAAATGGGTGTGCAGAAGCAAGTAGGAGGATATGGGGGGAACTGGGCCCATCTCATTTGTAAACCAAGAAATTATGTGAGCAGAACCAAGCGCTCTGTACTCTAGGAAAATTACTTATTTTTCTCTACCCCAAGGCATGAAAAATAAAAAAAAAATCTTGGATTTTCAAACTAGTCTCTGGAATGAACTTGCAATCCAATAACTGAATAAACTCAGCTCTCATGTAGTTGCAAGTTAGGTGACTGAAATGTCAATTGTCTTGTGAAATTTCTGAGAACCTAAACTTTTCAGTATTGTAGGCTTCAAGCTCCAATCTAATTGCCTATTTTTCCTGTATGATTTTATTGGTGGTTTTGTCTGTGCTTTAGGCTCCCCATCCTTATATGCCCAATATGAAACAGCTTTTAGACCAGCAGCATCTTCTCATTTGTTACCCATCCTCTCTACTTTCAAGTAATTTTAAAATAGTTTTAATTCTTTTTCTCATTATCATTCAAATTTCTTTTCAATGCTGCATTAAGTGACCAGTTTTTATATCACAAAACATATTTGTTCGAATTGTAGATATTGTATGAACATATTTAAATGACAGCTTCTTCATGTTATGATGATATTTTACACCAAGCAAGATGTATTTAAATTCATTAGATTTAGAGGAAGTGCAAATCAGGTAACAGTAGATAATCGCTTTATTCCTGTCGTAGTTATTGCTTCTGGCAGATGAGATTATTTAATAAGTCTCTGATGAAATGCAGTGACAGAGGATCTTACTGGTGTACCTGGCAGAATGTCTAAGAAAACTGAAACTTTAAGTGAGGAAACTTGAAAGAAATATTGTTCCAGCATACTCATAACAAAAGTACATTTTCTGTGATTGTTATACTTATATTATTTCCTTAATTGAAGAAAAATAAAACCTAAATAAAAGTCTGGTCTAAATACTAGGAAGTTATTATTCATGGTTATTTACAAGTCATTTTGACTCAGCTCAGGACAGTTGTCTAGTGCTGGCTTTTCAAATCATCTGCGTGTGGCAGTCAGCTGCCTAAACACAGGTAACTAGTGCAACTTCAGAGGTTTTGGATCCATTAGTCCTTCACTTGTTACCTTTACTAAGGTATGGTTATCCTGTAGGTCTTGTGTCATACCTACTGACCTCATTTCAGATACCCTAGAGCATTTAATGTAGTCTACATTTACACAATTGTATTCTACACTGTGTCCCCCAGTTGAAAGCTACACTCTTGCTGGAAACAGGCCAGAGCATATCAGTAAAAGTCCTTTCAAAATGTCTTTTTTTTTTTTTTCTTTTTTACTCTGTGTCACACTGGGAAAGAAAGATTTTTGGTCAAGGCACAGCCCAGAGACAATGAATAAGTTGTTTGAAATCAGAAGAAAAAAACAAACCTATTTGCCACCTAGAGAAACAGTAGGAATTGGACAAGTTCTAATGTTGCCTAAAGCCATTGTATTCCACAGAAGTTTCACTAAGAAACCATCACATGGGTGGTGGAATATATTCCCCCTCAGGAAAAATTCATAAGGATAGCAATCCATGCCCTGATGAAACTTGCAGAAAATAAAAGAAGCAACACTTGGTTTAAAGAGAAAAAAAACAAAATGTGTGAGAAAACTGACATATGCCTTATTTTGTACTGCTGTTGTAGCTATTATACTCGTTTCTTGAGTAGGCTGAATGTATTTCTAGAGTGTACTAAGATCAGAACCAAGGAAGATATGGTAACTGACTTCCCTTTAATTGTGTACTCCTCAGAAAATCAGAATGTGGATATTTAATACCTTTAGAATGCTGTCAGTCAGATTTATAAAATAGTTTCATAGAATTTAATAAATAAGGTATTATCTCCAGCTGGGAAAGCAGTGTGAGTTTTGAGTTTTCAGGGTTTTTAAAAATAGTTTCTGACTGAAAAAAATAGGAAAGATGGTTTGGTCAAAATAACATGGAAATGATTATAGTTTTGATTGAATAAAAATTAAAAGGAGTCAACAGGAGTACAACCCTAGCCTGCAGATATTCAAATATCATGTCTAATCTTAGCTAAAATTTTCTAGCTTACTCTCGGTGGTGTGATAATGATGCCATGATACAGCAGCCTGCATGCTCAAGCAGGACAAAGTCTTAGCAATTTTCCTAGAAAGAGAAAGAAACCTACAGCTGTGTTAACTTTACACATTCCTCTATGCATGTGCATGAGACTACCTCTATTGCAGAATATATATAGATCAACAGTGCTAGAAAGGTGGGTTTGGTTGCTTTTCATTTTTGATTATATCTTTGTTATGGATTGTTATGAACTAAAAATTTCCAGAATTTTAATGCAATAAAATGAGGCAAATATATCCTCATATCCTCTACTGATTTCTAACTCTAAAGTACTCTGGTATGAGCTGAGATAGCATTGAAGCAAGGACTTAAAATCTCTTTTATGCATCTGGAATGGAAAACCAGAGGATGATAATAACAACTTAAAAAAAACCCACTAATTGGTTTTAAATATAGAGAAAGACAAAGAAATTTGCCTTCTGTTATAAAACTAGCCATATCATCTGTGAGTTAGTTTAATTATCTGATTTTAAAGAAATATACTGTTAAGACAATAGTCTTTGTGAGTGGGGGAAATAGGGCCTGGGAAACAGGTACAGGTCAGAATGCTCTCCGTGATCAAACATATTGATCAGTGCGAGCTGTTTACATGGTCTGTGCTGGCTAGCTAAACTGGGCTGGGGAAACATGATCTTTGTCAGGTTGTGAGTGCCATAGCATAGAAATCTTACACTAGAAGCGTTATAATAGACATTGCTATTCAGCTGCTAAACCCATACTGCTTAGTAAATAAATTTCAGGTTATGTCAGTGAGTAATGTGGCTCTTTTTTTCTATAAACCCACTCTAAATCCCCCGTGTCATGTCTGTGCAGCTGTCCAGCTGTCTCATCTTCATTTTTGTCTAATTTACATGTCACAGTACCTGAGCTAACTTAGCTGTGTCTTTATTAGGACTTTACAAGTATATCACATTAGTCAAAAACCCAGAATACTTGCAAATAACTATAATCTTGACTGCAACTCAGATTTTCTTAGTGACAGATTTCCATACAGTAGTTTGCAGAACAGTGGCTGCTGTATCACTGTGATGGGTGAATGAAAGTAGTATGAACCATTTCAGCAGGGGATGCAAATAATCTTTTAGAAGGTATTGAAAAAAAGCCCTGTAAATGCTAGAAACGAATTAATAGATATCAATTAATAGCTAAAATATACTGACAAATATGTAGCTTATTAAAAAAAGGCAGAAGATAACATGGGGAAAATTTATATTGTTTCTGTAATCCAAAGTTTGAGGATTTTTTAAGAGTGAAAAAAACCTTTTTGCAATCACAGTAGGTTTTTTCAGGCCTAAGTAAAATTGTCAGCAGAAACTTTAAGATAACTGTATAAGGTTTTTTTTTTCAGAAATTCTTGATTCTGGAACTCTGCTGTTTTTCCACCAGTACCTTCTGAATTTGGAAAAATCTAGCCTAATCTATGCTTTCAATTTTGTCACTATCTTCTACCACAGTAGGTTATTTGGGATTTCAATGAGGAAAACATTTATTGGCTTGATTTTACACACATGCTTCCACACACAAAATATATACTTCTGCTTTTGCTTAAAATTTTCTGCTCCAAAATAAACTAAGCAAATATGCCAAGCTGAATGCTTTTGGGGTTTTTTGGATTTGCGTTTTCTGTCTCATTCTATTCAAGGATGCAGCAAGTTTTCCTGTAATGTAGTGTTGCCAGCAAAATTTATAATATAGAATTAAAACATTTTTTTGGCCATGTATGGAAAAGATGTTAATGTTTTTAGAAATTGGCCTAATGTATTAAAATATAAAGTCTATTTATTTAGCTCTCATAACCATTAGTAAAGACCAAATTATTTGCCTATTGAATTAGTATGATAACAATAGTCATGCGACAGTGTCTGATGTGTTCAGATGGAGCTTTCATTTAGTTCTAGTGGCAATGTTCAGATTGACGAACAATGCAGATGAATCACTCTGGGTCCTTGGCACTGGAGTATGTTATAATTGTAGTGTAATGAGATAACGAAGAGACTCTGACTCTAAATTAAAAAAAAAAAAATAAAAGGGCTAGGCTTAGGGATATGAACAGCTGAAAACAGAGAATACCAATTAGCTTTTCCCTCTGCTCTTTTGTCCTCTCTTCCCCAATCCCTTTCCATTATAGCCTATTTAAGAATTACAATTCATGTATTTTTGTGATAATAGGAGTTTTTGAATCAGAAACAAAATGTATCACATGTAAGACATTCATTTTTAAGCATGCTATACACAAAGGTGGAATTGCAGAGACATTCATTCCAGATTTCAGTGTTTTGAAACTTTTAATTTTAGATTTCAAAAGCTGCAATTACATGATGATATTTGATGTATTCCAGAAGTGATATTTTATGCATAGGACATCTGATACTTATAGAAAAGGCTAGGGAAAAAACCAAACATTATATCCATCATAATTTAAATATCCTCTTATTCATACTCTCTTCAAGATACTTTAAAACAGGCCTGGAAGGGTCTATTAAAATGCATTTAAGCCCAGTACACTTTGCAGGTGTCCACTTTAAATGGCTATGCTCTAAGGTTAATTTGTTAATATAGACAGGTTTCTGATTGCATTCAGCTCTTTCTCATTTCAGTACTCAAGGTTTCAAAGTTTACAAAATTGTAAAGGCAAAAAATAACCTGAATTACAAATCCAATAATGCAAAAACTAGAGAACACTTAATGAAAAAGAAGGAAGTAGATTTAAAACAGGTGTAAGTACTTATTTTAAAAGGTGTAAGTACTTATTTCTTTCTTGAAATTTCATCCACAGAAAATTTGGAAAACAGAACTTGCAGATTCAGTAAGGGGTTAGAAAAACAGGTGAACAAGACAACATAAATGGTTACTAGTTTGGGGAGAATGCTGCAGCATTCCTCATAAACAAATTACAGACACTGAGAGAATGCAAGGGAAATGAAAGCTGCGGGCAGCATTTTTCATTGCTCTGTTGGTAACAGAAAACTATGCTGAAAGTACTAACGACTTTATTTGGAAAGATATTTCTTATGCTGTTACTACTAGTGGAATGCTTCATGCTAAAGTGTCATATTATTTATTTTTTTTTACATTGAAGAGCATTTTATAGTAAATGACTGGTATGAAATCATCCAGAGTAGGGGATAGCCCAGAAAACAGCTAAATTATCCCAGAACTGAAAGGGATTTTGGCCTGGAATCCAGTGGTTTTTCAGCAATGATCTGATACAGAATGATTAGATGTTGAAAACTGTATCTAAAATATTCTACTATAATTTTTATTCAGACAGAGTGGCTATGACAGTATAATTTAGGAGGTTTATTGTAATGTGTGATTTCATGTTATTTGAGGGCAGGATCTATTCAATATTCTCTTTTCCTACTCTTTACCTCTGTCTTGCATGCTAGACTTTGCCTAGGAGGAGTAGAATCAAACATGGAAGTAATTATTTATAGAAACAAGATAAAACATTTGTCCTGAAAAGGTCCCTCATGAAAGGTCTAGAAAATGTGTCTTAGGAGGAGTGGCTCAGGGAGCTGGGCTTGTTTAGTCTGGAGAAGAGGAGGCTCAGGGTGGAAGAGGAGGCTAAGGGTGGACCTAATTGCACTCTATTGAAAAAAAAGATTGTAATGAGGTGGGGGCAGTCTCTTCTGCCTTGCCTGCAGTGAGAGAAGAAGAAATGGAATTAAGATGAGACAGTGGAAATTCAGATTGTGTATCAGAACAACATTTTTCACTGTTGGGGTGCTCAGGCATTTGAATAGATTGCCCAGGGAGGTGGTGGAGTCACCATCCCTGGAGGTGTTCAAGAGACATCTGGATCTGGTCCTGGGTGATGTGATTTAGTATGTACAGGGGTAGTGCTGGGTGGACAATTGGACTGGGTGATCTTGAAGGTCTCTTCTAACCTAATGATTCTATGATTCTATTTGATTCATCCCAAAAGAGCAAAAACAATCTCATGTGTCTGTCCCAGTGCTTGTGGTAGAGTTCAGAGGAGTGTTGATACATAGAATAATAGAAACAAGGACTAGAAAGCCAGAATGAGAGATTTTAGTTCATCTCTTGTCACTAAGTCATTTCTGGGACAAGTTTGTCTAATTTGTTCTGAAAGATTGCATTGATACATATTCTACATTACCTTAGAAAATCATTAATTTCTTCTTAGTTAGTAATAAAAGTTAAATGAGGTGTTCAGATAGACAATATTTAGGCTGTATTAAGTGCTTCATAATATTGTTTGCATGATTTTCTTTGTTACAGGTAGATCTGTCAGAAAGCATAGCACATAGCAGGTAATCAACAGTCCTTCATGTTAGGACTAATTTTGAAGCATTCCAGAGTGTTGCTGGGTACAACAGTGTGATGGATGTGAAGAAATCCATTTGAGGTGATCCAATCTATTGTACTTTGCTGGTTTATCTTGTGGGGAATTACAGCTTTGGACTTCCTCTCTCTCTCTCATCTTTAACAAGGATGTGCTCAATAAGTTGGGTTGAGACTGCCCCTGGTTTTGATGTCAGTGCTGGGATGACGAAAATCTTTGTAGCTCAGTGCTGTTGTAGCTTTTTGTAAGCTGCCACACAGAGGTTCTCTAGCAGTAATCACCAGAGAGTCTTTTCCATGCCTAGATTCTAAGTGTCAGGAAATTTGTGTTCAATGTTTCTACCACTTTATCAATAGGTTGGAGCTGCAGTGTGTAAGGTCTTCTGTAGGAATATTGGCAGCGCTTAGTCTTTGAACACTTGGGTGGTTGGTGTTTCCCCTGATCAAATGGATGTGGAAGATATATTACTTCTGATTATCCATATCTGGAAGCAATATAGATAGTTTTAGCTCCAGTCTCCCTTTGCATGTCTTAACTACCAACCTTGGATAAAAGGAAGAACTTTGTTGGGAGCTCTTTGTCTTGTCTCACAGGGCTTCATGTGATTAGCAGGAACTGGGGAGATGGATTAAAATTCCAGTGAAGTTTGAGCTGTCTTTTCACTATGAAGAGTTTAATTTAATTGCCTGGGGATGCTAAAACATCATCAAAATGAGGGAAGAGTTTTGAAACAAATTTATAGTATTCTGCAAAGGCCTGTGAAAGATTTCACCAGAAATTTATGCCTCTACTTCTTCAGAGAACAAATACAGGAGATCTTGAATGTCTAGTGTGTTATATTTTCAATGAGTATGTTTATTTATCTGGCTTAGAAGGACCCTGAAAGGTGGGTTTTAAATTTCCATAAAACTCAGCACTTCATAATAATACACAGAATGTTTAGTGTTATTTAAGTAATCAGTCTTGAGAAGATCAGTTTATTGCCTCAAAAGGATCATGTCTGTTTGGTTATTGCCTATCTTGTCCTTTTAGAGGAAAAGCAGCAAGCTCATTGCAGTACATCATAGATATAAGCCTCTGTAAATCTAGGCAGCTTCCTAGATAATGATAATCCAGCTTTATACATACTTCATAGGAGTGTTTAAGTACTTTTTCTTTTCTCACAGTTTTAATGAGGAGTTTAATTTTGCCTAAATAATGAAGATCTGAAAGGACAATGCATGTTTTTTATAACAAGAGTGACTAAATTCTAGTCAAAGCATTATGTGAATTATTAGTAGGCCATGTTAGATGTGAATAAAGGAGAATTCATCATCCTCGATCTTGGATATTACAAGCATAAATTATGTTATGCTATGTTCTTTAGTCCAACTCTTCAGATTTATACTGGATGGTGTTTCAAAGTGGTGTTTTATTATTTTCTGTTAAAAAAGGAGAGTTTTAAAGGTTTGTGTTTGGTGCTTTGCATGTGCTTTAAAAATGTTCCAAGGTCAGAATAATTATTGTGAAATTTTTCTCTTCTATTCAACAACAATCAGGCTAACTCATTTAATGATATATACATGCATGCATGTATACATGCATGTGTCATATTTAATAAAATACATTAATCCTTTGGCAAGACAGAGTCATTTTTTAATAGAAGAATGACCTTTTTTATTTTTTCCTCATCTGAAGCTCATCATTGCTCTTAGAAGTCATTCAGGAAGAAATGGTTGTGAATTTAAAATGGAAAAGTAAAAAAGCAGACAAACAGTAAGATCCCAATTACATACTCTTTATCACATTTAAAATTTTGTTGGTTTGTATTTATTTCTAAAATAACATTTCTAGGTATCTCCAATATAAAGAGATTAAAAGGTTTAGACTTGCTTGGAATCTTGTCTTGAAGCTCACTCTAATGTTTTGCTCTGAGGCTTTATGATTTGTCTCTTGTAATGATACCACTGCAGTAGGTGTTGCAGCCTGAGCACACTGGTGTCTCAATTCTGGAAGCTGTGATATCCCCCGGCTTGAGAAGCAGGCATTTCCTTACAGCAACATGGCCAGGAGCACCACCTTCAGATAGTGATATGCAACTGTCATGAAACTTTTTTCAGGGGTTGCCAGGCATAGAAGATTTTCATCCATCTGATACTTGCTTGAGATTTTGAGTCCATGTTTTATCATTGATTGTTCTTTTTACTGGGTATTTCTGGTAGTACAGAAAGGGGGTGAGGAATGAGCCACTCTCAAAACCAGAATGCCTGCATGCACACATTGAAGAGGGATATACCATCTATTAATGCTGAACTTCACATATTTGGCTTTAGTGTCTGCTCTTCTGTGGACTTCTTCTATGATTTCAGGAAGTTCCTGGCACTCTTTATACCTGTGTTCTCCATGTACTATTTGGAAATAATAAGCTGTTACCTGAAAAGAAGAACAGCTGTCTTAATATCTTAGGGACAAAAGGGTGAGTTTGAACTGAGACCTTCCTTCATATGAAACAACCCAGAGGATTTGAACAGCAACAGTCCAGCATGGCTCATCCACAGTCCTGAGCTAATTGGCAGAAAGATTGACCAGATGAGTATAGCAAGAAAAATAGAAGACTGACAGCTCATATATTGCAGTGCTAACTGCTTTAATGGATTTTCCCCCAAACAAAAGCAATGCCTGTAAAGAACATAAATTTTGCTTTATTAGCACAAAAACTTAAATACAGACGTGAGGGCTTGGATTCAAAACTTGAATTTCAAACTTGAATTATTCATCAACTGCCAGAGGTGAAGAAAACTCTAGGTTTGAATTTTTCTTCTTATATTTCTTTTAGTGGGCCAAAAGGGGAAAATCAGGCATAGGCATGTCCTTCCTCTACCTACTTTCCTGCCAAGAACCTTTGAAGGGAATCACAAGTATTTATACTTCAGGAAAATGCTGTGAAGAGTGCAGCAAATAAAAAATGATTACCTTGTACTTGTTTGTCACTCCCTTAAACCTACGGTTAAGGATGTTTTCCAAACTTTATAGGAAACAGCAAGACAAGAGGAAATTTTAATTTTGGTAACTGTGTCTGAAGCCTTGATCTGTCTTTGCAAATGTAAAATTTGTGCTTCATAATTGAAAAGAATATTGAGATTTATATTCTTTACCTCAAAGCTATAGCTGCTACATCAAATGTAGTAAACTCATATACCAAAGATGGGGAAAAATTATTTGTCCTTTTGCTGAGGAGTTTTCTAAAAGAGACCTTTCTTTCTCAATTCATGTGTTTCTACCTGAAACCTTCTAACTGTCATGAGGTAGTGATTTCTAACATATAGAATTTGTGATAGTTTCTAATTTTCTAATCCCTATTTTGTAACAGATTTTAAGTCCGGACAGCATGCTTGTTGAGGGTAATGTGGTGTATGGGACACAGACACAGGGAGAGAGCGAAGGCAGAAGAAACAGAGCTGAAGTGCCAAAGTCATGTGGCAGGTTGGGGGCAAAAAGCTGGAAAGTCTCTGAAATATTTAGCCCAATATCATATTCCTGGGGCCAGCTGACTGTAGTACATCCATGTGCAAGCCTTCCAGGATCTCTGTAGGGATTTGTAACTGAGCAAGTCTCTTCTTGGGAGGAGAAATTGGATTAGTTATGCTGGTTACCAATGGAAAGGGATGAGATGTTTTCAGTAACTAAAATGTTAATGGTAGACTGAACTTCTGGTTATGAAATAGAATAGTAGCTTTGCAGCAATTGCTCTCTGTCTGAGGTTTTGGGGCAGTTTTGGGATTCTAGCTGATGGAAGTTAGTACATCACAGGTGTTACTAAAGTTCCTCCTCTTTTTCTCTCCCTTCTCTCCTTTTATCAATAATTACCTCAGAGAGACAATTTTTTATATTTTCAATTGTTTTGTTGTGGACTACATAAGAATCTTGTGATAAATTTAGGATTGTCAAGAAATTATACCTCTTCAAGTGTACAAGATGCCTGCAGTACAAAACAAAGATGTGCCATCAAGGGAATAGTCTCCAGATAAGCAGTTCTGCAAGCTATGTGCAGGACCTACAGGCCAGTCTTGGACTGGTTTCTTGTCTATTTGATGGTTTCACAGTAAAGTCATTCAAGGAAACATTTTTCTTCCTTGTAATAATGTAGTTTGTTTAAAGAAAGGCCTGCACTTTCCTTAAGAGGAGGCTTCATTGCAGTGTGTGTGAGTGGAGAGGTAATTGTTTATTTTTAGCAAAACAGATATATTTATTATCATAGAAGCCTACATTGTCTGAAATCATAAGCGCTGGCAAAAATATTCAACTTGTCGGGCAAATTGAATACACAAAGATATGCATATTGTTAATTTTCTGCAGACTGAAGAATTTAGAAAACAACATAAAGTATGATGTTTAAAGGGCTTGTTTTATTGAGAAATACATCCTTCTGTAGATTAGTTGTCTGTACACTCAAGGCATGTCACATATGTATTTCAAGTTGGACACCCAGTTGAGAGATGCAGCGTCAAGTTTTTCTTAAAATCTTGGTGGCAAGATGGGTGAAAGTTTTGGTTGTCACCTATTAAAACCAAGGGGGTTTGTGATGTAGAAGGTAGGTAAGAATTATGGCTTCCAGAGCAAAGTTGCCAAATGCTCTCTCGGAAAGCTGCTGCCAATATGTCTTCTTTGAACAAAGAAACTGAATTTGGAAAATACCAGGGTGTGATACTAGGCACGCGTAGGAAATAGCCCTGCTTCTCTGCAAACTGTTGTTGTAATAATTATTTCTGTTGCCTTGACAGCATGATGCTAACTAGCAGCTTGCAGTAAAAAGATAAGATGCTGGGGGAGGTACATGCAGGAAAACATGAGTAACAATCACACTCTTAGTTTTGTATGTTTAGCTGGAATGATTCTGAAATGTGATTTGCTGGTTTTACCTGATCTACCACAATGGTCTTTCAGATAAATATTTGACAGTGGCATTTATTAAATGTGAAAAGCAATATTGGATGTCATAAATTTACAGGACTAGCAGTCTTTGATCAGAATGATTGTTTTGGCAGAGAACAAAAATAGCATGTATATATAACATTGAAACTGCACATTTGTACTGTTACAGACAAGTTTCTGCACTCGAGCAGCGCCAGCCCACTTCATAGGTTGTCAAGTGATCTTCTCAGATTGGATTTAGGTCTTGAAATATTTGAGATGGTTTCTGGGTGACCCTGGAAGCAGTGGTAGCGAATGCGTAACTATGTGTCCTCCTTTCACTAGGTTTAAAGTGCTTGGATCCCGAGCGATCAGGGTTGCTGGCCTATGATAAAGGGGAATGGTTACACCTGCACTAAATCCCCACAGTTATGTCAGCTCTGAAACAGAAGATTTCTGCAATAGTTTCTTGTATGAAAGACGTAACTAGATGATTCCTCTGGTGGCATCCTAAGGAATAAATTAAATCTGTGAAAGTGACACTTCCGTCCCTTGTGGAATTGCACATAGTTTTGTAAAAGGTTTGGATGCAGCTTCTGGGAAACTGAACTACCACATGCTATGAGAGGCTAAAGCAGAGCAAAGTAACTAATGACTGTTGGATGAAAATTAATTTATTATTTCTGTGCACTAAAGCTCAGTAGCAGATAATTATCCCATCAGTTGTGTTGACCCTTACCATGATTAGATATTTAAAGTAAACTGACAGATGCCTGTAAGGCAGATGCCTGTAAGGTGCTTGTTTCATACTGACATATGATATTTGATTAGCACTAAATTTAATATTAGGTTTTCTCTGTCTTGGAAAATATTTCTCATATTGTTTATAGTTCCATCTGAATCCCACAATTTCAAAGGGTCTGTCTGTAGGTGACACGCAGTAGTTTAAGGTTTTAAAATCTCTGGGCTTTATTAAATATTAGGTGTTAAATAGAATTACCGTTTGCATAGTGTATGTAGTAAGAGAAAAGTGAACACCTACAGGAGGAGGTGTAGGTTTCACCAATTTTTTTCAAGAGTAGCTTGTGTTTATGTTGTCAGCCATGATAATTTGCATCAGTTTTACACAGTGGGAGAACAAGTAGGAATGGAATTGGAGAATTGAAACAAATGTGGATGAGAGAAAGTAAGGTCTCTCCAATCTTCCCCTTCTGAGTAATACAGAAATCACCCCAAGGAAAACAAAGGAGAAAACTGCAGTGCATGAAGTCCAAACACTGAGACTTCTTGATGCTTTTGTGTGAGCAAACAGTTGTTTTTCTTTATTCACCTTACCTGCAAGAAATCAAATAACAATTAAGCAGGATTTTTTTTCCATCATTTCAAGAATCAAAGGGTCCAAATTTAAAGAAGTTCTAAAACTCCAGGCAAAATTTGCAGCTAGGTCAACAACAGACATGCTCAGTTATACCTTTCTCTGTCACTTTTAATGGTCTTTCAAAATACTGCACAAAGATATGTATATCTGTAGCATTTTGGCAGACACTATCAAATGCATTACAGCGCTGTAATATACGGTATTGCATGGCTGTCATGTAGGAATAAGCATTCAGTTTTGTGTTTGTGTTGCTAAGTTTAGATATTCAATATATTTTTCTATAGGAGTTATTCTCTTCGTATGACTTCAACAAAAATATTTTCAGAAATTGGACTTAAATAACACCTTAATTTGTATAAGACCTCTACAAGGTCATTCTATGCTCTTATCAGTGAGAGAAAACAAAGTGAAAACAAATATGATGAAGGTGATCTGAGTGACAGATGATCTATGAAGTTCAGAAAGCAGGAATCATAGTGTTCCAGAAACGAAAGTTTTCTGAGCTGACCAGAAGTACTTTAGAAAGCACTTTAGGATGTAGATAAATTTGCTCTTGATGTCTAGAATGGTGAGGTAAGCCCTAGACAGAGAATCTTGGTTTGGTAAGAAAAAAAGGAAGGAGAACAAGCAAACAAACAAACAAAAACCACAAAAAACCCACTAAAAAACCCCATAAAAATCAAAATCAAACCAAACCAAACAAAAAAACCCTAAAAACACAAACAAATAAACAAAAAACCCAAGCAAACAAACAAAAAATTCAAAAAAAAAACCCAAAAAAGCAAAAAAACCAAAAACCACCCTAAGCTACAAGACAATGCTTAATAAATCTTGTAGTTGAACTATGGTGTCCTTTCTCTCACAAGGTAACAGCTCTTCATGGGTGTTGTTCTACTGGTTTTTAGCTGTTTTCCGTATAAGGATGTGTTCAATATTACTAGGAAAAGCAATTTGGTCCATAACAGGATTTCTCTTTCTGTTGTGTATTGTTCTGCTTTCATTGTATGTTACAGATGTGCCTAAAGCCACACTCGGGGTAACTTCTGTGAATCACTTCTCTCTTGGGTGAAATTCAATAAAACAGAAAATAGCAGAAAAGAATGGTTTGAATTCAAAAGCAGCTGTACAAGATCTTATGAGTAAGGAAGCAATGGAGGAACATTGTGATGGTTGGTTGCTCTTCAGTTTCAAGGGTGATACTCAGGTGGGTGGAATTGTTTCCGTTGCTGATGCAATGGGCTTTTATAAATTTAATCTTGGAAAACTAAATCATACTAAATATTGACCTTTCCTATGTAATGTATTTTGGATAAAGAGGCATTCAAACCAATTAGCTCTGGGTTGAATTTTCTTAAGGCAAAGCTGTGCAATTTCATACCTTGATTGTGTTTCAAGTGTTGCTTGTGAAGGCTCTATTATATTCTCTACTAGGCCTCTGTTTATGCAAGAGCATATTTAAATCTTGATTGCAGTCAGGCTAAAACTCTGCAGTGAGTAGATTTGAAGAGCAGGGAAGAAGAGGAAATGATTTTTTGTAAAGGCATGTGTGTACCCAAAGACTGGTCTCATTAGAAACTCCGCCACTAGGTTTAGATGATTTACAAACAGTGTGTTCACAGAACAAGTTGCTATTATGCATTTTTATAGCCCTTCACATGATTTTAATCTGAAATTATAAAATGCACAACACATGCATAAGTAGTAATGCATCTGGCAGCGCCTATATGTGCTTATTTGTTTAGTTTTTTCTCAACAATTAATACCACATTAGTCTTCACATCAGACAGGTTTCCTAGTCCCAGGATATGTTTTGTGCTAATGCAAATCATAGAACTGCTCTCTATGACAACCATGAAGAAGAAGGAAAAGGATACATATGTCAAATATCAGAAAAAATAAGGAATTCTATAAGCAATGAAAAGATATTTCTGCTTGCCTTCACCAAATTTCCTTTTACATTTGCTAAGAGTCACTTCTCACTTGACTGTTACTGAAGAATACTCAGAAATGCTTAACAAAAGTGTCTTTAAGCATTCAAACTCAACCTGGAAATGAATGTTAATTAAAAACACTTTAAAAAATTGCTCTGTTTAACAAAAGCATTTCCTTTGACATGTTATAGCCCTTGATACTGAAAAACACACAGAGAAATGACAGAGACACTTCAATTATCTCTGAGATCTTTCTCAAATAGTTAGAATGAGGGTATTGGTTTATAGATTTGTAACACATAGTTAAATGTCAGAAGCATAACTTTGAACTCAAGAAAATGACAAACAATTTTGTGCTTAATGTGTAAACAGTGTAAGTGCTGCAGGGTTTAAATACTCAGGTTTATTTTTTTTTTTAACAAACATTTTCTATTTCCGCTTCCAACATTATCTGAGCTTACAAAGTGGGGTTTAGTTTGCTGTTGTGGTCATAAAAGACATTGCTTCTACAATCTTATTTATATATTCGAACCTTATGGACATTTATACTACAAGTGGAGGATCTAAATCAATACAATTTCAGATTTAATTTCATTTTATTTCTCCATCAAATTACTACTATAGGAAAAGAAAATGTAATGCAAGCCAACTAAATTACTAAATTAAAATGTCTTTTCTGTTTCATTTTACAGTGGTAAAAGTAGCACCTTTGTCTTTCTTCATTTTTGTGTTGTGAGAGGAGTGATTTTCAATCAAAGAGATGAACTAATTTTTGAGAAAATTAGTTTTCTCACATATAGGCTCAGTTTCTAAGAGGTTGACAGTTTCTTGACTTGGTCAAAACTAGTATTTGAGGCAGACTTGGTTAGGCTGAGGACACCATTAACTACACTGCTTCTTGTTCTAGGAGTCTGAGCCCAACAAGTTAGAGAACTTCTCCCAAGATAAATAAAAAAGCTTGCAAAACACTGAGTGGACACCTTTGAGGAAACCATTTCCCCTTTCTCCTTCCTCAAGCAGGATGATGTCAATGAATGAAGATGTCAAACCTTTATTCTACCCTAGCATATCACAAAAATCTGCTCTAATGAAGCAAATTATCTGGAAAGAAAGGAGTTCTACCAAAGTAATCCACTTCTTTAAAGGGTAAAAAAAGTCTACATCCCCCCTCCCACAAGCTCTCGTATTGAGGGCAGCTGTACGATGTCACCCGTATACTTCTAGTCTTCCCTAGAGCTTACCAGTACTCGCAGGGAGTGTGTACACTAGGCTACTCACTTTTCCATATGCCACTCTGTCTTGTTTTGGAATAGATGTATTATATACAAAAGCATAAAATATAGATTATTTTCCCTTTCTGCTTTGTAGTCACAGGGCAAATGTAGGGACAAATATATTAGGCAATTTCAATACATGACCCAACTAGGTAACACTTCCATCAATTAGTTTCAAAATTTTCAGCCTAGTGCACCACTTCTACTTGAAAAGACATTATGAGAGATCCTCAAAGTAAGGGGGGAATGAAACAGTGAATAGTTTTAGTTGATTTTTTATTTTAGTTTTTGACTGGTTTGTTACCTTACTGGGCCGATTGGCCCAGCAGGTGTTGCTACATGTAGTTCCTGAGGAGGCTTCCTGCTGGCAAATTGGTTTGAAATCAAGAATTGCATTTATAATCTTGACAAAATAACTATGGGAAACATGCTTGTGAAGGCTGGATGAAAGGCAGATCATCTTTTCTTCCCAAGCTTAGGCATAAGAGTTTTCAAACTGTGTTATCTCATTTTTCTGGCAAAGAACTTTTGATATACAACAAGAAAGCCAAAATTAAGCCTTAGATACATTTTTTAACTATTGAATTTGTACATACATTTGATAAATCAAATAGTCAGATTCACAGTTTTAAGTCCTGAATAAACACTATGAAACTCTGTTACGTACATCAGTATAGCAAAGGAGGATTGAGATGCCAGTCATTCTATGAATTTTAAAATAACCTTGTTTCTTATGATTTTTATTGTTTATATAAATATTACACTTGTAACTAAACCTTTTTTAATATATCTGTATTTTTCTGTATCTTTAAATATATACTTTTCTAGTCAACACTTGTCACCAACATGTATTCAGTGAAATTCCTTCTGAAATTAAAAAAAAAAATTCTTGTGTCTATGCAGGAAGTTTGAGTAAAATGAACTAAGCTTACCTTAAAACAGGAATTTCAGTTCACTCCAGTGAACTGTCAGTGAGCTGTTCCAGTCTAAAGCCTTCAGTTTCTTGGAACAGGTAATGTCTGTAAACCCCAGACAAGGCACTTACTATTAGTAAAGAGGATGGAAAAGCTGTGTGGTTTGGCCTGCTCTCTGATCACATCCAGATGGGCATAATAATCTTTTTGGTAAGATTAATTTTCCCTTACTTTGAATGTGTACAGTCTAACCGCCTTAAGCTACTTACAGGATATAGGATGGCATCCTTTTGCCTAAGCATGCACTTGACAGTGCAGCTACTGACTCAGATGCTGAGAATTGCATTTAATGTAAGAATTCCACTCTTATGGAACATTTCCATTTTATGCTGCTTCTGTTAATCTTCAACCAGAAGATGTAAGGCAGACAATGTAGCCAGATTTTTGCTGCTTTCTTTCTTTTCCATTGCCAATGGTGCAAGTAACTGGTCATAACAGAGACACTTATCCTTTAGTTTGATACCATTTGATTCACATTTCTTTCTGACTTTTTATGGACAGATAGCTCAAAATGATGTTTTCATATAACAAATGCAAAGATAAACACAATTTCAAAAACAGTAGGGTACTTGCTTCTCCTACTGCCTTGGGCAACAGTGTTTCTTAGTTGTTTTTAAAGCAAGGTAACCTCCGTATGCACCAAATGTTCTTCCTTTTCTACTGGAGCCATTATCATAACGGTCTACCAGGAGTCAACAACCACTTGACTGAAACTATGCATAAATATTTTCATAGAAGTGCTGTCAATCTCAAAGGTACTGATAGATATAATAAACCTTTCTTAGTATTGAAAGGAAATGAGATGACAATCTTGCCATTAAAGATGGAAAAGTACAAAGAAACAGGCACTGGAAAAAGAAAGCTACTCCTCTTATATGCTTGTGACAACATGATGGGCTTTGAAGTAAAAAATCATGATCACACTGTTAAGTGACATTAAGACAGACAATATACAGTGATAGCAAAATAGACTGAGAATATGGAATTAAATAAGCAGTGCAAGGAAAAAAGAGAAAATTTTAAGTTTTGGTTTTATTTCCTTAAAATCTGGTTTACACATAGTAGTCTAGGTCTTCATCTGAAAAATGAACAATTCTCCAGAATACAAGTTTGCAATATGAAGACTCAGTCCCATTGATTACCCATGTAGTATATTTCATATGCCTCATTTAATATGCTGCTCTAGAACAGTTTTCAAATTGTGTAGACAAGTTAAAGTGCTCAGCAGAATCCATTGCAAAATGCCAAAATTGCATACATGAATTGGCAGGAACTCAAATAGATCTATATATGTTCTTATCATCTTTCGAGACACTGCCTTTGCGTAATTGAAATACTAAAGCTAAAAGATCCATGCGTTTTAAACTCCTCTGAAATGCGCTGTCAAAAACTAAATCCAAAAATGAGATCTGGTCTAGTTAGACATTACAACAGATACTGTGAAGATCTAGAATGTCCCCACAGATTTCTTTGTGAATGAGATTTGCTTAAAACAAACTAGATTTGAGAGGACAAAGCTTGCTGTTGACTCTACCTATTTAATAGGGATAAGAGTGACACCCTCATGCAAGAGCAAAGAGCTCTACAGGAGGGAAAGATCAGGCCCCTGACTGCACCAGTATCATCCTCCTCAATCCCATTTCTGGCTTCCAACAACACACCCTCTTCCCTTTGAGCCCACAATTGCATCTGAGCTCAGGTTCTGTTCCATGGCCCTTGTTGAACTGCACTGTAAGTATGCTGTGTCCAAACTTGTCTTGATTTTACTCTGACTCAGCACTACTGAACTCTTTGGTAATCAGTGCATTTTTGGCTGACACACAGTACGGCTACCAGACCTGCTCTGCTCTTCATGGTTGGGACTGTGCCCCTGCCTTGCAGTCATCCTTGGATCTCACCTTCCCTTGTGAATGCTCCAACTGCTCCTTGAAATAAACACCACCACCACTTGATTTTTAAGAAGTACACTGAAAGAGAAAATACATATTATCCAGATTTCAGCTGTATTTTACTGCCATGCTGGTCAGAGTGTTCTGAAAAAAAAACCCAAACCTAAACAAAACCACAACAAAAAACAAAACAAACAAACAAACAAACAAAAAACCCCAAAAAACCAAAAACAACAGCTTTAAATCACCAAACAACCCAGGGCTAAGTCTTCAGTTTTGGAGGAATAGACACAATACCTTTATTCAGTACTGAATTGTAAGATTCACCTATTCCACAGGCCCAAAATTATCCAAAATAGAACTGCAGTTCTCCAGAGACAAAATGGGTTCAGCCATGGCAGAAAAATGACTGGGAAGCAGTTTCTATGCCCTTTAGGATCCTGGGCTGGGTTCCTGATAGAATACCTATATGCTGTTCACTCTGGGGCAGGCAATCAGCCCTGAGGTTTCGCTAGGTTACCTCTGCCAGCAGCCTAGCTGGGAGTGTCTGGAGAGAGCTTAATTTAAGGCAGCGCTAAAGAAACAGCTCTTTACATGCAATAGTCCGGAGATCCTACTCTCTTTTGCTAATGAGAGCTCGAGTGCTAAGAATTTTAGCACACCGTGACAATTACATGTAAGAAAGTGCCTAATGCAATTTGGTCATCAACTTATTGCTCACTTACAGCCAGGAGGGAAAGACTAAATTAAGTGGGAAAACACTGAGGTATGATAGGTAGTAAGAGTTTTACCTAATGGTTGAAAATTCAGTTTTTCAAAGTGTTCACGCATCATTCTCCTCGATCACCAATTAAAATTGGGATATTTTTCAACTCTAGAGTCAGAATATATGAATAAAATAAGTGTTAGGTTTCTTTTTTAAACAAGGTTATATTCCTCCCATCTTTCCAAAATCTTCTGAGTATTAGTTTAGTAAGACTGTTTAAGATGTGAAAAAAACCCCCAAACAATTAAATTTGAGACTTTAAATAGTCCAACAAGTTGGCAAAAGAATGATATTTCAAGAGAACTGAATATTTTATTTTATTGACTGGTAGTCAAACAGATAAAATTCTATTTTCTCAGTAGCAGATATCAAAATACAAGGAACAAGGAGTTAATAACAGAGACAGTTTTCATACTGGCCAAGCTATTTTACCTGTGTTTACTGGGAGTACTTTGCTAGACATTAGCAAACAAGAAGTTTTATTTCCTACGACAAGTTGCATACCTTGCAGAAATCCTTGTAACATGTCCTCTGACCCCCAGCCCACATGTCAGATTTGTGCATGGCATATGAGGTCTTCTTAAGTGAATTCATACTCACGCAGACTGTTTTTCTCAACATTCCAAAGGAGACAGTGAAGAACTGACTTCAGGAGCAAAGCTGGCATAAGAAGGCCTGTGCAATCAGCTCACTTACATGCCTGTTTTGACAGATCAGCCCTGGCATGAGCACTGGCTTTTCTAGCTAAATTGGCTCTTAGCCAAATGCAGTGATAGCTAGAAAATAAAATAGTATGGGGGATGAATGTACTACCAAGGTACCTAGCCGTCTTCACTGCCCTTTGACATCCAACATCTCTGGAAAAGGTGACCTGCAAATAGAAAAGAAGGGAAAGGGAAAAGAAGCAATATTTACTCTTCCTGGTAAATAAATATAATGGAACACAGATGTGCCATATGCCTGTGCAAACAATAATTTGAACAGAATAAAGCAATGCTTAAATTTAGCTGCTTCTTATTGGAAATGCCTTATGTTTATTACGACTTTTTATGATAACATTTAATTTAATTGAAAAATTAGAAACTTTTTTAAATTTGTATTTATCCTAGGAATGACTTGATTTAATTTGCATTAATGTTTTGTTTGCAAACAAATATTTGAACTTCATTTCACTCTGCTCTGTACCAAGTTATCATTTTTTCTCTGTTCTGCAGTTTGGTTACAAACAGGTCACATTAAAATCTGGAAACCAAAGTAACTAAATGGGCTCAAAGTTTTCTGCTAGCAGCATCTGAAGACAAGTAAGAAGATTTTCTCTTCAGTTACATCAGAATTCTGGATTAGTTAATTAACCAATATTTCACAATACTTTTGACTTCAACATTTTCCATTTAATCACACTGATTTTGATCCCAAACCTACCAAGCCTAGACTCGTGTTTAAGCATGAGAAAGCAGTGATTTTCAGCTTTGGCCCTGACTCAGCATTCTTTTGCTATTCTGCAAGTGTTTTGACTTCTTACAAACAGAAATAGAATCATATACTGTTCTGATGAGATTTTACTGCCAAGAAACATTAAAGTGACAACTGCATCTCATTTCAGCAACTCCTCAAAATCATCTGAGGGCTTCTTCAAATTTATTACATAGTGAACTACAGAAATTTAAATGGATTTTTTTTCCAGGACCCAGACATCACTGAGGTAATGTGGCTTAATGAGTTACTATTCCTTAGCTGTTCTTTGACATGAACAGTTAATGAAAAAGTTTAAGTCAGTGCATTTTAACCCCTGATTTCAATGGCATGACAGATCTGTTACTAATGTCGAAGTAGTATGTGGCAATGACTTTATTACATTGCGGTAAACCATGAGGGTTGATTGAATTTAAATAACTTTTGGAGGCAGCACTATGGGAGCACTGTGGGAGCACTGTGGATCCAAAACATCTCTACTGAGTCTTAGGGGCAAAAGGTCATACTAAAATTTTCTTTAGTTCTCTAGGATGTAATCAATGTATTTTGTGTTAGGAGAGATATTCAGTTGAGCTAGTAAGGATATAGAAGCAACATGCACTTTCCTTTTCTCCTAGATACTATTACCCTGCTCAGAATTTGAAGATGAGGAACTGGTATACAAACCTGTCTATGTGACAATTACTTTCAGTTAAAATTCACCCATGGTTGAAATAAGGCTGTTAATCTCAACAGAAGATCTTTGTTGCGGTTTTTTAAAGTAATTTAATACTAAGTACTCATGTTAGAATTAGATATTCCCATCAAGAATCTGAGAAGTTAAACATCAAAAGTCACAATATGATGAAATTTATTTCAGAATTCTTAATTTTCTTGTCTTCATCATTATTTTTCCCACTGTTTACTATCTTCAGCATACATATGTCACACAGTAAAATTGTAATCCTCTGAATGCAAACACAGGTGACTAGCAGCTATGCTGTGCAGTCAAACACAAAAAGAAGCATGTGAGACAAATCTTTGGATGCATTTCACATTTAGATGCAGTGATTATGAAGTATGTATTTACTATTAGTGCTTAAAAATCTCAGAATCTGCCAATTTCTCTATATTGAGGCTTTTTTCACTACTATTCATGTCATAGCAATTCCATGCTGATATTCCCACATGAAGAATTTTTTTGTTTATTTTTCTGTACACCAGACTGTCCCCATTTCCTATGGTGAAACAAATAGCCTGTTAGTCACCTATAAATCTGGGTGGGACCAGGAAGTGGGTGGTAAGCAGCACAGATGAGGTACAACTATATGAGAGAGATTTGTTTTAACAAGCATCGCAAAGTGTTTGTGTTGCATACACAGCTCCATTATTTGAAGCTATCCAGTCACTACCTACATATATCTTCTATGGATAATTTTTTCTCTAGATAGAAAAAATCCTGACACTGCTAAAGTCCTCCAAGTCTTCCCACAGGGAGGGACTTCTCAATTTCTGAGCTGCTATTCTTGTTCTGCTGTCTTTGAGCTATCATACACTGGTCTTCACAACACAGCTGAAGGTTCTTGAGCATTGTGTCTTTGCTACCACTGGATGTCTATGTCTGGCTCAGGTGAGAGTAAAGAACCTACTGGGCTCGTTCTGGTTGTCCACTGTATTTTGATTCTGAAGTCCACATACCAGCCATAAGAAAATTTTCTTGATCGTGTATTCCTCTGATGGGGTGGTTGCCTGTCAAACTTTCTACCTTTTTTTTTATTGATGGTAAATCCATCCTGCATTCCTCTTAGAATACTGCTTAAAGCAGACCCTTGAAGGATATACAGGAATGAGTTAATGAATGAACATTGATAATTCAGAAACAGAGGAGCAGCTATGCTGATTTTTCTTCTTATGAATATAAGAAAATCTGCAAATATCTTTGCATATTTCTAAACATTTTCTTGGGTTAAAAAAAAAAAACAAACAAAAGAACAACTCATAAAATTGGTGATTGCTCCACACTAACTCCCTTTTCCCTACTTTCCACCTGCCCCTCCAATTTATGCCATCAATGGAAAGTAGTTGAATTAAGAGGCCTTGATTTTTTTAATATGATGATCTTTTTGATTTCGTCTTCCAGGATTTAATGCAAGTATTTATATCTGTATTCCAAGCATCATTGCCTTTTTTGAGTGCAATATGAGGCGAGAAAAGAAATTGTTTACAAAATCCCTTCTTTTCTGTATTCATTTCCTGCCACTTTTGATTACAAGTGTGTTTTACCTGAGGCTTAAAAAAACAAAGCAAAGTGCAATGACAGAGTCCCTGCGTACAAGACACATACAGAAGGTTTCAGAAGCTAAAAGGACGTCCAAACCAAATACGCGCTTTGAATATGAAAAATCCATAAGCTGGGATTTGTTCTCACCAAGTATTCAACAGTTTAGCTAATAGTTGAATCATAGGTATTTATTTAATCTTTTCAAACACAGTTTTCAAAATGGATAGAAGCTAAACTTTATGAGTGTAGTGGAATAATTCTGTGTAAATTCTAAGATTTTTAATTATGCTGGCTGTTTTGGATTCACAGATTATTTGTGAAGAAACCACAATTTTGTGAGAATGTTTATCATTCAAACTGGTGTGACAGTATTGCATGCAAATTTTTAGTGCCTTGGAAGCCTTCTGAACTTTTTGCAGTTCCAGATTTTTCGGGTCCTTATTCAAGTTTGAAACAGATCATTTATGTTACACACCCTAGGTTTTCTTTCCTATCTGGATCCACATACACAAGAGAGCTTGAAAAACATAAACAGCTCCAGTGTGAATAGATGAAACACCATGACTGGGGAAGGACAGTAAAGCAGCTCAGTCCTTTTGGTTATGTAATGGGTGTGGGGCCAAGTATCTGCTAATGTGAGGCATGGACACGTCTTGAGACCTAAAGAGAATGATAGGTGTGCTGATATTTATTGTTAGTATTTAGTAAGACAGTCGTACAATCATTTCTTCTTTCTTCTGTAGAACATGTGTGCACCTGAAACAAAATACTATATAACAATAACTAAGAACAGTAATGTGCGCTAAAAGTGATGTGAGATGAAAGTAATTCAGAGGGGCATGTACTTAAAAAGTTTTAAATTTGTTCATAGGGTGACTAATTTCAAACAGATCATTACTTTAAAATAATATTTACCAATGTTGTAAGTGCTTAGAATTAAAGGTCCTCTCTGCTGTTAGTATTTTTACAGCAGAAACAGATGGGTTTAAAAGTTCCTGGATTTCTGTTATTTAATTTCTTCCACTGGTATTCTTGTCAAATTTTCACACATGCTAAAATGACAGAAAGAAAGACACAAAGGAAATAACCTTTTATTCAAGACCACTGGCCCATTTCTTTCAGTATCATGTTTCAAATAGTGGACTAAGTCAGACGTTCCAACAGATGACAAAAATAAGCAACTCATATTTATGCCCACATTGCCAAAGCCATTTGGATGCCTAAATCATATTGATATTAACCTTTGTGAATTTAAGCTCTAAGGAATAAATTGCCTTGAGCATCTCAAATGACTTGACATAGCAACAGAATAAATAGAAGTTTATTCCTAACCTGTGGCAATGACTAGTTGGTTTATTCACTGGAGCATGAGAGATAATACTTTTTCTGAGTTCATTTCTGAATTACCTGATCTACCATGTACAAGAAAGACTTATATCCTTTGCTCCTCTGTGCAAGAATATATAAATAGGGTACTGCTGTGCCAATACCCACTGCCTTGTTTCTGTCTTTGTGCAGATGCTATCTTTTATTAGGATTCTCAGGTGCCTAGCAAAGTATGATGTTATTGAAACCATTCTCGGACAAATTTGGTTGAAACTGGCCAAAACCTTCAGAAATTACAAGAAAGGACTATACTTTTACATAATTATCTCCCACACCAGGTTATGTACTTGCCGTCAAGACTTTAGGCCCTATAAAACTGAAATCAAGATCGATATCTTCAGTGCTTCCAGCAGTGAGAGAGCATATTTCTGATAGTGGATTTGCACACAACATGGACAAAGGCTCTAAATCAAAACCATGAGCTGAATGCCAGAGAATACTGCTGTTTTGCCTTCTTACATGTTCTTCTGAGAGATAATAATAACCTTAAGCCATTTTTTATTAGAAAGACTCAGATCTATTTTGCCAGTTTTCTCAGTCTAGCCTCACAGTCTCTATATACAAAAAAATTAACTTGTTATGAATTGCAAGCCCAGTTCCCATTACTCAAAAAAGTAATAAAAATATCCTACATTCATCTTTGATTAAATATATGGAACTCATCAGCTCTGGTGTTTTTCACTACACCAAAGGGCTATTACTTGTTGTAGTCAACTGTCACACACATATCTATCTACATGTGGATTTTGGATGCTGGCAGCTGAGTATGTTATGAAATTTATGTTGTTGTATGCTGTGGTTTATTAGTCTGCATAAAAGTTGGCCTCCAAGGAAGCAGAAAAAGATTTGCCGTGAATGTTTGAGCAGCACTAAAATAAGAAAATATGAATGAAAATATATATTTAAAATAGTAATACTTCCTTCAGCAATTCTAGAAAGAGCATCAGAGGAGGGGAAACAGCTTTCATATTATATCCAGTAAGCAGAGAGGCCCTCTTATTATCAGGTATAGGGAAACTGTGTGTGAAATCAAGGGGCTCCACAAGAACATAGGAGATCTCTGGTAAAAACCCAGTTACATAGCTCAGATTCCACTTGAGCTGCCAAAAATATGATTGCAGGTAAAACCTTTATTAAAAATAGATTTTCTTCCCATAAAGTTCTCTCAAGGAAAACTGCAAAAGACACCACATTTCCTTGTCATTTACAGTTCTCCATGTAATTCTTTCCACACTGAGAGCACATGCCTTTATCTTGTGTGTTTATCTTGGTTTTTTTTTTATTTTGTTATTTTTGGCTTTGTTGTTTCTTTTTGCTGTCTTTTTCATATTGGTGGGTCAAGGGTGTTAATAAGGTCTGGCTGTTAATCAGTTTTGGTAATGGTTTGTTAGGGTATTTTTTATTATTTTCTTTTTTTCTTTATCCTTTCTGTTCTGCCTGTCTCATCTCTTCTTCATTAATACCATTCCTTCAAGAAATTAGTATTGGGCACAGATTTGTGGTTGTTACTAGCACTTGCAGAAAGAAACAGAATATTTGAAATTCTTTATCTATCCTTTGCATATACATACTGCCTAGAGACTCAGATAATTAGAAGATAAATATTTTCACTATAACCAGTGATAATTAGAGAATTCCTTTTAGTATCAAGTAGGAGGAAACAGAGAATGCCTCTAACAGATTTTCCTACCTGGCTAAATTTTTCTGATTTTGGCTGTCTTTTTTCCAGTTAGAAGAAATGAGGAATTTTTTTAATTATTATCATTACTCCAGATAGATAGTTTTTTCAAAGTCTTCAAATGCTATTTATTTTTGTATTGAGAATTTCTCTTGCCAAAAATGTAATCTATGAGCATTTTTCTCTAAAGTTGTAATAAATGTCTAGGCAAATCACTATCTTGTCAGTCAGAGGCAGCGCAACTTTCAGTGATTCACAGAGTGGTTATTTTCATGAAAAGTATTGTCAAAAAATACAAAAGTGGTTACATATTTGAAACAGAAAGCTTACATCAAACTCAACTATTATTTGTCAAGGAATTTAATAAATAAATTAACTATTTAATCCAGCAAACACCTATGATTCAACCAAATATAAACTACTTATAATCCTTCCACACATACAAGTATGTATAGCTGCTGATGGCAATTCAGTCGGTAGAGAATGTTTAAATTAGATCATAACTATTGATATAATTTTTAGGCAACAGATACAGTCAATTGCCACAGTTCCAATCTCCTTGATTACAAAGGCATAAAAACCAGGACAGACTCTTATATACAGTACTAAAGGTATTTGTTGGTAATACAGTATTCCTATTTATAGAAATGAAAATGTCTGTTCCCCCTGAAAACAGCATACATTTTATCTTCCTTTGGGTATATTTTAATGATTATTGCTTATTAGATTCTCTTCCTTTTAATTTGAACATTTATTGAAAATAGAACTGATCAGAAGAAAAAAAATCTTAATTTGAACTAGTATGAAAAAACCCAAAACTTTAAGCTGTTAATACAGGAAAAAAAAGTCTTGCTTTTCTTAACTATCTATCTGGAAAGGTCCTTTTTGCTAAGTTGGAATTGAAGTGCTCAGACCAAACACCTTAAATGCCCAGAACTGGGTCAACATCAACAGAAGGAATGCTGAAAAATATTTTACTTAGCAACACAGCATGTTTCTTTCAGAAAAAAATATATGCCGAAATCCTGTATTATTTAAAGAATTTTTCATTTATATCCTCATATGTACAGGATGAGGACATAGCTGGTGTAAACTGAATTAGCTCCCTGAATTCCAGAACTGCTAAGTCAAATATTTTTCTTTGTAAATAATTTCTTTATTTCTGTCCTGATGGACTAAGGTGCAATCTGAAGAGACATGCTGGGAAAAAAAATCTAATGTACCTTTCAAAGTAGCTCCTCCTTAGAAGAAAAAAAATTGCTTGATTTCATATTATGGATTAGTTCTGATTTGCAGCAAGTTGTTTTGCCATGTGTTCCTGACATACTTTCTGTCTCCACAGCACTGAAGGTCAAAGTAATTCACTGTAAGCTTGCAGTGAGTTGACATTGGCTGATGTCAAGTGCCCACCAAAGCCACTCTATCACTGCTCTCCTCAGATGTGGAGTGGAGAGAAAATACAACAAAAGGCTTTTGGGTCAAGATAAGGATTAAGAGAGATCACTTGCCACAGGCAAAACAGACTTGACTTGGGGAAATTGATTTTATTATCAATCACATAAGAGTACAGTAATGAGAAGTAAAACCAAATCTTAAAAATACCTTTCTCCCACCCTTCCCTCCTTTTCAGGCTTATATTTATTCTTGAATTCTACCTCCTCCCCACAATGATGCAGGTGGGTGGCAATGGGGGTTACCACACTTTACCACACTGTCTCTGCCACTACTTTCTCCTCAGAAGCAGGACTCCTCACAGTCTTCCACTGCTTATCCATTGTGAGTCCTTCCCACAGGCTACAGTCCGTCCCAAAATGCTGCAGTGTGGGATCCTTCCACGGGGTGCAGTACTTCAGGAACTAGCTGCTCTGGTGTGGGTCTTCCATAGGTCACAAATCCTGCCAGCAAACTGGCTCGAGTGTGGACTTAACTGCATGGGTCTACAGGTTCTGCCAGGAACCTGCTCCAGCATGGGTTTCCCTGGCGGTCCCAGCCTCCTGTGGGCATCCACCTGCTCCAGCATATAGTTACAGATGTCTTCTGCTCCACAGTGGACCACCTTGGGCTGCAGAGTGACAGCCTGCGTCACCATAATCTTCAGCATGTGCTGCAGGGGACCCTCTATGATGCCTGAAATATCTCCCTCACTTCTTCACTGACCTTGATATATGCAGAGCTCTATCTCTCATATATTTTCACTCATCTCTTCTCTGGCTGCTATTTGTTTCTCTGGAATAACTTCATTTCCCTCTTGGTCATCTTATCCCAGAGATGGTACAACTGTCACTGGTGGCTTGACCTTGGCCAGCAGTAGGTCTCTCTTGGAGCCAGTTGGCACTGGCTCGTTCAGACATGGGGGAAGCTTTTGGCATCTTCTCACAGCAGCCACATCTGTAGCCCCTCTACTACCAAAACCTTGCCATGGAAAACCAATACTAAGATTTATATAATGAATCATAGAATTAAAGAACCATAAAATGGTTTGGGTTGTGAGGGAACTAAAAAGCTATGGCAGGGTGACCACTCAGTAGACCAGTTTTCTCTGGACGCCATCCATCCTTCCCTTGAACTCCATGGAAGGGGCATTCTCAACTTCTCTTGGAAACCTGTTCAGGGCTTTATTACCCTAATAGTAAGGAATTTTCCCCAATATCCTATCTAAACTTTCTCTCTTGCCATTTAAAGCCATTATAACTTGTCCTGTGACACCATTGCAAAAAGTCCTCTATAGTTTTCTTGAAGCCCTCTTTCGGTACTGGAAGGCTGCTCCAAAGTCTCCTCAGAGCCTTTTCTTCTCTGGGCTGAAAAGCTTCAACTTTTTTGTTGTCTTAACAGAAGAGGTGTTCCAGCCCTCTGATCATCTTCATGGCACTTCTGTGTACTCAATCCAACAGGTCCATATCTTTCTTGTGTTGGGCACCCCACAGATGGATGCAAAATTCCAGGTGCGTTCTTATGAGAACAGAGTAGACAGGGAGAATCATCTCCCTCAACCTGTTGGCTGCACTGCTTTTGATGCAGCCCAGGACGCAGCTGCCTTTCTGCACTTCAATTGCCAGCTCATGTCCAATCTCTCAAACACCAACACCCTCATGTCCTTCTTGGTAGGGCTGCTCTCAATTAGTTCTTCTCTCCATCTATGCTCATGTCATGGGCTTGTTGAAATTCATGACATTCTCATTGGCCCACTTCTCAAGCTTGTCCAGGTCCCTCCACATGGCAACCTGTCCTCATGTGTCAACTACAGCACTCAGTTTCACGTCACCTGCAAACTTGGTGGGAGTGCACTAGGTCTCAATGTCTATGTCATTGAAAAAGATATTGAAGAACACTGGTTCCAAGATAGAGCCCTGAGGCACACCACTTTTCACGTGTCTCCACTTGGACATTGAACCATTGACTGCAACACTTTGAGTGTGTCCACATAGCCAATTCCTTATCCACTGAATAGTCTACCTTTCAAATCCATCTTCAGTCTGGAGACAAGAATGTCATGTGGAACTGTGTCAGAAGCCTTGCTGAAGTCCAGGTGAATGACATCAATTTGTCTTCCCTCATTGACTATTGCAGCCACTCCATCACAGAAGAGTAAGAAGAGCATTGAAAGTTGGAATGAGTCATTGCTACTCTAGAGAAGCCAGTTATATATATTTACTTCTCAAGGACAAGCACAATATACTGTGATTTGATGTATTTACAAATGGTAAAGGACTATTTATCAGTCTTTATCCTGCACCATTTGAAGGTAAGAATCCAAGAAGAAGAAAAACACACATTCTTCATAGTCCAAATACTAGCTTTGAGTGAGGAAAGTGACTGCTGAAGAATAAGGTGATATGTCACATGATGTATGTCTTAAACAACAAAAGATTCCTTAACAGTTTTTCCAGGCTTTGAATCAAGACAAGTAGTATGTACTATATTTTTTATTTTCCTTTTTTATCCTTTGTGCAGGAATTTAGACATGATGAAAGAAAGAAACCTGATATCATTGGCTTGACTGAGCCATTGTGTGGGTAGTTAAGAAAAGTTTTTCATTTCATTTCTGTAGAACTTTTTTTCTCTTCTCTTCTCTTCTCTATCAAACTGAGGCATTTAGTTTTTCTATGTTCAAAGTGGGCAGCTTCAAAATAGTGTATTTTTATTTCTTTTGCAGGGTATTGTAATAATATGGATCAAAAAGATTAAACCTCTATGAGGTAAAACATGGGAGAAAAGTCAGAAAAAACTGTCCCATACATATACATGTGAGGAAAGAGCCTATGGAGATGACTGAGGAAGGGAATAACAGAGTACAAGAAAGACATTGGGTCAAGGGCAAGATCAAAACACATATATCAGAGCAATTTTAGACCAGCCATAAGTTATTTTGAAAATCCCACTGCTGACATTTTTTTCTTTTCTTTTCCCCTGGAATCTAGAGAGACTCAATGCACTGGGCAGATTTTTAACCGTCAAAGAGACTAACTGACCGTTTGACCAAGATCGAGGTAAAAGCTGGAGCTCTCTTACCCTTGGGTGTCTGTCTTTCACTGACTGTAGGCTGAACTCATCTTTGGGCAGCCAGCCTCAGGAGAAACACCCAGAGCTACCTGGTGCATCAGGGGGATGCATGGCATAAAGTGTCTATCCAGGCCAGCTCAGGATATATCTCCTGAGTGGTGCATCAGGGACTGTGTTGCCATTTCTAACTTGTGACTCCAGACTTGTCAGGGTATCAGTGACACCACTGAAAACAAAAACACATTTTTTGACACTATGAAGACCAAAGCAAAGCAGTCAGAAAATTGGAGCTTCCCAGACTATGAGGATATATTGAAAAATTCTCAGCTTTTAGATACTGGGCTTTTGTAATACAAGCCAGTTCTGCTGTAAACAATGGATTTGTACCCCTGCTAATCTTGAACTAAATTATTCACAATGATATATTTTGTTGCTGGGTGATTTTCTAAATATTTCTTTTAGTATTAGGGTTCCTTTAAAACATAGTCTGATGCCTAGTCTTTTGCTAGTCCTACTTTTACTGAAATCTAGGATAAGTATTATGGGCAATTTATGAGGAAGGAACACAAAAAAGAATGTGTTCACTTATATGATTCTCTTTGTCACAAAGTTATAGCATTTTAGGGGGCATTTAATGTTTACTCCCAGATGTTACCAATGCCACACGGAAGTGGATTATTTTTTAATAATACCTTTCTCAAATACTAGCCCTAGTATTAGAAAGGAATATTGAGACTAGCCAGTAGGATTCAAGTAGAACTGCCATTAGGCTGTATGCATGTGCCCAGCTCACTGGCACTTTGATTCACATCTTCCTCAAGCTTTCCAGCCCACTAAGGAAGATGTAAGAGGGTAATCAGCCCTAATTTGTGATCTTGTTTAGTATTAGGAAAAAAAAATTATTTTCTTTCTTTTTTTCTCTTCTTCAAGAGCAGAATATGAGCTTTCCAGAGTTAAAGATCTGACTCGCTAACATACTGTCCCTGCATGACATTTCCAAGAAAACTCAGTCTGTGGGTTGAGCTAGAATGATCCTGGCAGCTAGTGTATGCAGCAGCAGTCACCATTCAAGAATAGGCAGGGCTGCTGTGTCCTGGGGTCTTGGAGTTGGCATGCTGCCACGCTCACTCCTTTCTAAACAGATAGAAACATACACTGATGCTTCTGTCATCCTCTCTATCTCTATCCAGTACCCTCCACATATTTTTCTTATTTAGTTACTTAAAAATGCCAGTATTGGACATATACATACACACTCACAACACTTCATGGGGGCACTGTAATTGAAAGTTATCTAAAACCTGCCAACAGATTCTATTTTCAACCTCCATTTCAGCTATGGCGTAGCCAAAGTGCATGTTTAACTAATCTGTGGGTTTTTTAAACCTTGCAAACAGGTTTGGCAATGCCTTTTGAATGCTCTTCTGAACATGATTTCATCTCTTGCAACCTTCACCTGTACCCATTGGTTAGGTTTACAACCAGACTCTGAACACCTCCCTAGTTTTTTGACAAGTTGCAGTAATAGCAAAAAATTTCAAGCCTCTGGCTTGAAAACGAAATGGCAGTCCACAAAGTTGCTGGTAGGGAGAGCTGGTGACAGAAAACCCCAGGGTATCAGTGAAAGCAGCCTTGTACTTTGACAACTGCAGATTCCAGCCTATTAATTACATTGACCTTAACATCAAACCACTTTCGGGTAAGAGAGTTAACAGCAGCAATACTGTAAACTTACTGCTTTTGGTGGTGTTGTAACAGTTTATATAAATGATCATTTTAAAACAAAGAAAAAAAAGAGATACATATAATTTATTCATTCATTCACTCCTTCACAGTATTTTGCCTTCCTTCCCTTTGCCCTCATCACAATCACCAATTTCCCATGAAGACAGCTGGTACATGCCAGACTTTGTTACAACACAGAACGTATTTATGATTTGATTTGAGCCTTTGCACTACATGTAAATACCAGCCTACTTCTTGAAGGGTTCTGTGTGCTGTAGCTGCAAGCACCAGAACTGGTGGTTCTTCAAACACCTGCACTGCTTACTGCAGGACTTAAATTGTGTAAAGCTGTGTGATAGGAGAGTGACTCAGGAGAGACACAGATCACAATTTATTAGAACAATTTTTATTAATGTTGTGATTTAACCCCAGCCAACAACCCATAATGCTGCTCTCTCACTCCCCTAGCAGGATGATCAAGGAGAGAATTGGAAGGATAAAAGCTGGAAAACTCGTGGGTTCAGATGAAGAGACTTTAATAGGGAATACAAAAGTTGTGCACATCAGCAAAGCAAAGCAAAGCAAAGCAAGAAATTCATGCAGTTCTCCCCATGAACAGGCAGGTGTTCAGCCATCCCTAGGAGAGCAGGGTCCCTTCACACATAACAGTGACTTGGGAAGACAAATGCCATCTCTCCAAATGCCTCTCCCTTCCTCCTTCTTCCCCCTGCTTTATACACTGAACATGATGTCACATGGTCTGGAATATCCCTTGGGTCAGTTTCGGTCACCTGTCCTAGCTGTGTCTCCTCCCAGCTGCTCATGCACTCCCAGTCCCCTTGCCAGTGGGGCAGTACGAGAAGCAGAAAAGACCTTGGCTCTGTGTAAGACCTGCTCAGCAATAACCATCAAAAAACATCTCTGTATTATGAACCCTCTGTTCAGCACAAATCCAAAACACAGCTCCAGGCCAGACACTCTAAAGAAAATTAACTCTATCCCAGCCAAAACCAGCACAATTGATTTTTTTTAATTAAGATTTTTTTATTAACAGCTGATACATATTGTCATGGTTTACTCAATTTCTTCCTCACACAAACTCGTATGTATGCCACTGCAGTAACAGATGGAAGGCCAGCTCTTTGCCAAGAAGGGAAGTCATACTGATTTGCCAATGTGTGATTGAACTTCTCAGCTGGACAAAGAAGAGAAAATATGATAAAAAGCTTGTGGATCAAGATATGGACAGGGAAATATCATTCACTCATTACTATGATAGGAAAACATATTATAAACATATTTAATATATTACCAATCAAATCAGAGTAGAATAATGAGAACTAAAAACTAATTCTTAAAACCACCTTGCTCTCAGCCGTGCCTTCATCCCAGGCACAACTTCACTCCTAATGTTTTTTATCTCCTCCCATGGCTGCATAGGCAGGTAGGAAATGGGGATCACAGTCAGTTCATCACAAGTTCTCTCTGTCACTTCCTCCTCTTCGCACTCCTTTCTGGCTCCAGCGAGGAGCCATTTCCTCTCATGGGAAATGATTCTTCATGAACCTCTTCAATGTGAGTCCTTCCCACAAGCTGGAGTTCTCCATTAATTGCTGCAGTGTGCATCCCTCCCACAGGGTGCAGTACTTTGGGAACAGGCTGCTACAGCCTGAGGCCCCCACGGGGTCACAAGTGGTGCCAGAAAAGCTGATTCAGTGTGTGTTTCACCCTGCACGAGTCCACAGGTCCTTGCAGAAGCCTGCTCCAACATGAGCTTCCCACACAGTAACAGCTTCCTTTAGGCATCCCCCTGCTCTGGCATGGAGTCCTACACTGCCTGCAGATGGATCTCTGTATCCTCATGGGCCTCCATGGGCTGCAGAGGCAGAGCTGATTCACCACAGTCTTCACCATGGGATGCAGGGGAATCTCTGCTCTGGTGCCTGGAGCACCTCCTCCGCCTCCTTTTTCACTGGCTTTGGTGTCTGCAGAGCTTTGTCTCACACTTTTACTCATTTCTCTCTCCTGGCAGCTTTTTTTCCCCTCCAATATACATTATCCCAGAGACACTACTGCCATTGCTGATGGGCTTAGCTTTGGTCAGCAGCAGGTCTGTTTTGGAGCCAGCAGCTTTGATTCTGTTGGACTTGGCACAAACATCTGGCAACTTCTCAGAGGGAGAAACCCTGTGTCCCTGTTACCAAAAGCTTGCCACCCAAACCCAAAACACTATCCCTTGGTGATGGTAATACAGTCACTCAAAGTTTTGGTTTTTCAGATATATATATAAAATTTTGCAGGACTGCATGTGGCCTGAGTTATACAATCTGTTGTTGGTGCTAGTGTGTGTGAGTGGCCCCAGATGGACACTGAGTGTCCTGAGTTCAACAGTTCTTGTAGATTCAGCAGAACCACTACACTCTAAAACTTCTCTGTTCACTGATACATTCAAGCAACCTCTCCGAGCAAACACTTTCACTCTAATTGTCCTCCTATCTTCTGACAAGTACTTTTGTGTCCATACCTGTAGATTGCTTGTGGGTTTCGTTCACAACTGCTCATACAAAAATAGGCCTTTGTGGCACGTCTAAGTTAACCCACTTCTGAGAACACACTGTGCAATACTTCCACTTAGTGAACATTATTAAAAAGATTTCACAGGTTTTTCCAAAGTTTCCTGGCATATTCAGCTTCAGCCCTAAGAACCAAGGATAACCACCAATAAGAAACAAGAAGATCTGCAATATTCGGCTGCTTTTATTTCCTCCTCAAGAGTCCTCAGTTCCTAGTGCTCTATGTAACAACATCCACATGTAATTCTGGGCAAAGTTTTGGTAATGATGAGTCCCAACTAGTTTGTTCTCAGAAGCAGTGATGTGTATAATTTTAAGTCCAACCTAATCTTACTGTTATAAAAGACTAGCTACTACCTTCTTTAGTAAATATGCAAAGTGTTGGGAATGCACTTCAGATCAAAAAATAACTGCACTGTGATAAAAGTGCTGTATGCTGAAACTTGAACTGAAGGTCTCCATATTGGTCACTTTATGGTCTGATGAAGATGGAGATCGTAATTTTGAAAGATGATGATTCTTTTTACATTCTGAAATTCTACTCAGAGATTGTGTGTGATGCAGTTTAATTCCTCACACTAGCTTCTTCATTCTCCATTCAGTATTCTTACATTGTGCTGTATCTCTTCACAAAAACTGTCAAACAGCACAGCTGGAGTTAATAAACTGAGGAAGGATGCCCATTACCAGTTGCAGACATCCCTGTTGTTTGATGCTTTCAGTATTTCATTATCTCTGCATCAGCACTGGTACTCCTGCAACTGAAAAGCCATCAAAATAACACAGCTTGAAATGATAAATGAAAGCAATAGAACAACTGCAGTACAGAGCATGCACTTCTGTGGGCTTTTCTAGGTGAACAGATATTTGTGCTGTGGCAGTCTTCTACTAGCAGAGCAAAGGTTTATCCAGATGTACTTGTTGGCTTAAAGTCACTGGACTCATTTCATATAGCCAATTTTCTATAACTGCTAGCGTACCTAAGAAATGATAATTGATTGTTCTTTCTGAGAAATAGATTTTAGCAAGGTACAAGATTTCATTTTTTCTCTTTCATTAAGGAGAGAGAAAAAAATACAGTGAGATCCAGGAAAAGTCCATATTGACCACAAATAATTTTTTCTGCAACATTATTGTCAATTAATTAGGATAAATCTAATTAATTGGTACATTCACTGCTGAACAGGGGTTATGTATGTGACTCAAGAAGGTACTAAATTCTCAATGATGAGTTAACATAATGGATCAGAATTCTCTGACCCAGTTTAACAATTAGCTGGAGGTGGCACCATGTGAAATTTAAATGCACACTCTAGAGCAGGGAGTTCTTTCATCCTTTTCACAAAATTTCACATGGATCCTTTCATCCCTAATAAACATGGCTAAATTTAAAACAAGAATGTATATTTAATTTTATTGTTATAAGCATTATCTGTTTAGTGCCAGCAGCATATTTCCAGAAACTAAAAGTGTATTTCTCACACCATTTGTCAGATCTGCAATGCATTTCTATAACTACTGTATATAATTAAACATGTAAAACAGAAGACTGAAATTGGTAATTAGCCCTCAAGATTTTGTAGTAGTGTTTGGGAATTAAGCCACACAGTTCCCATTATATTCCAGAGAAATCATTCAAGTAAAATTCTTTCACTACTTAGGAGCCAGCTTCTAAAACATTCTTACTCATGGGAGTGTAATTTGCACTTTCTGATTTCACATGATCAATATCTTTCTATTATATGGCTTTGTGTTTCAATCTGTATGTTTTTCTATATAAATTAGAAGTTATGTATTGTAAATGTATTGTAACTATTCAGGTGTCCAGCCTTGAAGAGATGATTCATCACAGTCCTTTACTGATAAACAGAAAAACAAACAAACAAACAAAAACAAAATTCACTTTAAAATAAAAGCAAAGTGCAAAACAGGGAGACAGACAAATACCCCAGATCAAAGAGCTCACCATTATGATTTAAGAATGCCCTGTGCTCTTATTGATATAGGTAAATATTTTCTTTTGCTGTATTTTGTTATATAGCAAGTGCAGCTAGTAAGATAATTTTTCAGAGTTGTGGTTCAACACCAGCCAGCAGCTAAGCTCTAGACAGCTGCTCGCTCACTCCCCTGGTGGGAACGGGGAGCGAATCAGAAAAGTAAAAGTGAGGAAACACATGGGATGAGATAAAGGCAGTTTAAAAGGAAAAGTAAAAGCCTTGTGCAAGAGCAAAGTAAAACAATGAATTTACTCCCCACTTCCCATGGGCAGGGAGGTGTTCAGGCACATCTGGTAAAGCAGGGCTCCATCACACTGAACAGTGACTTGGGAAGACAAACACCACCACTCCAAACATCCCCATTTCCTTCTTCTCCCTCCAGCTGTATATGCTGAGCACGTTGCCAAAGGGTATGGAATATCCCTTGGGTCAGTTGGGGTCAGCTGTGCTGGCCATGTCCCCTCCCAGCTCACTGTGCACCCCCAGCCTCCTCACTGCTGGGGTGGGGTGAGAAGAAAAGGCCTTGATTCTGTATCAGCCCTGCTCAGCACCTGTTAAAATAGCCCTCTGTTATCAAAACAGCACAAATCCAAAACATAGCCCCATAACAGCTAACATGAAGAAAATGAACTGGGCATCAGTCAAATTCTGCTATTCTAGTTTTAGACACGCATTAATACAAAGATAGGGCATTTCAGAAATTCTTAGAGCTTCATGAAGATTCAGCTTGCTTTGACATTTGTTGAACCGTGTCATACATTTCCATTGCAGAGAATGAAATGATAATTTAAAAGTACAGAGGAAAGAAAAGAATATTTCTTCTCACAATTTTGCATTTGGGCACATGCAATATATGCATTCAGGGTCTAACTAAAAAAGAAACCTCCTATAATTGGGGTTTTTTTTAGTTTTTATTTCTCTAATAGATTCTTTGGCCATATGTATATAATATACCTGGCATATAATAACTCAGGAAGTTGCTAAACTTAAATATACAGATCTGGTCATGTTTCTACCTGAATTTAGCGGCTTTTTAAAATTTTATTTTATTTTAAATATTGGAAAAGAAAGAGATATTGTCTGGTTTGACACTCAAATACTGTTCCAAACTTGGGAAAACTTGGGAGAAACACTTGGGATTAATGCAAGTAAGAACTCTTGTCTTTCTAATCAAACATGTGTGAACAAATTAGTTATATAGTTCCAGACACTTTTATTCATATTTTATTTGTCTGCTCAGATGTTGAATATTCATTTGAAAATCTTGGTTTTCAATAAAGGTTTAATTGAAATTTCAGTGTTACCAGTTGCATGTTTCTTATGAAGAAAAAAAGAGAGGAAGGAAGGAAGGAAGGAAGGAAGGAAGGAAGCAAGGAAGGAAGGAAGGAAGGAAGGAAGGAAGGAATTCTTTCAGCTCATAGTAAGAATTCAAGAAACACACAAAAAAACCTATGCCTTTATTCACACTGACAAGTACTTATTTCCCACTAACAAATAACTGGTTCTTCAGGTTTCCCTATTGAAAAGTTAATGAACTGACTCGTGTGAGACTGACTGCAAGCTGCACGCAGACACCTCTTTTTTTCTCTTTTCCAAAGTTATTTTGAGGTAATTATTTTTTTGGATCTGAACTGATTGCTGATACTTTTTCTTTCCCTACTCTACCCCCAGTCTTTTTCTTTTTTTTTTGTTAATCCCCTGCAGGTATTTAGAATTAGCTTTCATGTTGTGCCTTAGTCCTACTTTCCCCAGGCTTTGCAAATTCTCTTTTCTTAATAAACATTTTTTATCATTTTTGTTATCCTTTTTTGGAGTCTTTCCAATTCAGCAAAATCTTTTTTGTATTATGGAGCCCAAAACAGTGTAAAGCACTCAAATACAGTTTCACCAATTCTGCACTGAGATAAAAAATTAATTACCTTCCCCCCTTCTCCTGACCTAATTTCTCTCATTATACTGTACATGCTCAATATGGTATTTGCCATTCTGCAGCATGTCACTCTGTATTCTTCTGCAGAGTTTATGGTTTGCTCTGAGCCTGTTTTTTCCTGTAGCCATGGAAATTTCTAAATTAGTCTTTCTCTGTGTTACACATTAGAGTCTTTCACACTTCACATTTAGCATGATAAAAGGTCAATTTTGCAGTATTTAGACCCTGATCACAGTAGGGCATATTGGGATCTTCAGTATATTCTAAGGCTGAAATAAGCAGAAAAAATGGTGTAGTTGGATGCAGCAAATTCTTCCAACCCTACCATTATGCTGAAAATGTAAATCTCTGTTTTCTGTTAGAATACATTGCCAAGGCTATTTTGAAGAATTACCTGTGTTTTCCTAAGAAGTGGGGCTATAACTTTTTTTTTTATTATTATTTCAATATCAACACTGGCCTGATTAGCTATATATATCATGCCCTCAATTCACGCTGTTTTCCAGCATTCTGGTAGTTATTCTTACTTCTACACCTCCATTTTTATTTTATTTTTTCTTAATTGGAACAAGGAAATTTTTTACAGAAATGCTCTTTTGATCACATGGATTACTTCACTTGGTCAAGAAAACAGTATGACTGGCACTGTACTCAGGGAATATAAGTATCCTTCTTTCTTCCTCTACCAGCTAGGCTGACAGACCTTAAGCAGCAGTGTAAATGCTTTCTATTCCCATGCTGTTACTTATACAGCCTCCAGGACCTTAACCAACACGCAAAGATCTTTTCACAGCATTGTGCAGCAGATAAAACCCTTTGTTTGTGCACTTAAAGGAAAAATCAAATGTTTGACTTAATAACAATTATGAACTTGACCCAATGACTTGAGTCAAGTACAGCATCCAATACAGGGAAACATGATTAAAATATTTCTACATAGATCTTTCCTTCACTGTTTTACTATCTCTAGTTAACACTTTCTATTCACATGTGTTAGCAGTACAAAAGTGTCTAAATAAGTACATAGATTTAACTTGGGATAGGAAAATAAAGCCAAACAGTGTCACGGTCATTCCTGCAGCACAGAATTTGTTGCCTAAAAAGCAGTTTATTGTTCAAATTCCTACTGTACAATGCAAACTGCAAAGAGTGCCTGGTGAATAGCGTTGTACCAGAAATGGTGGGATGTTTAACCTGTAAAAGGTGCACAGCCACATCATTCCATTAGACCTGAGAGATATCCAGTAACAAGCGCTGCAGACAGGTACTTGCTAACCCAGGAGACATCAGAGCCTACCAGTTTTATTAGTTCAGTTTTATATTGATGCTGTTGCTCTTGGCCTTACAGTCATATCTCAAGTAAAACACAGGCTTCTAAAGGGTTGGTGAATAGCCTCAGCTCTAAGTTATCTAGGTTTTATTGCTCTTTAGTCAACAGAAAGTGAGCAGCATCTCCCAAGGGGCAACTCATTTTCGTCATACACTCTTACATTATTGTTGGTGAAATATATCTGAGAAGTAATTTTCTCTGATGATTCAAGGGGAAGAGTAGATAGGCTAATTTAAACCAGCTGGCTAACTTTTAGAGAGTGAAAGGGACGTGCAATGAGTGACACCAAGAGTCACTCCAGGGGGCAGTGTGAACGGTTGCGGTGGGACTGGATTTTGCTGTCTTACATCTGCTTAAGCCATGCAAAATGTTGCCTGATTTCCCCTTGGTTGGGTGTTGGCTGAGCTGTGTTAATGATGTGACCACTGGCAATTACAGAAGTGAATCTGAGCAGGTGATGACCCTGGCAGAACTGCTGCTGAGTACTGATTAGTCAGCAGACACCTAGAGCAATTCAAGCTTATGGCTGAAGATCAGTTCTGTATTCAAGTGTCAGCTGCTCTGGCCACAGCTAATAAGTCTGTCACTGATGAAGCCAGGGACACTAAAACTCCTCTGCAGTCTTCAGATCAGCAGAGTGCTCTTATTCACATCAGTTTTCTTCTGATGTGGTACTCTGTCACTTTGAAAGCTTGGCACCAATGGACAGTGATATTACTTCTTGCCTGTAATGAGGCACTGCGTCAGGATGACGTTGCTGTGAGTGCCTTCTCAATACAGAATGGAATATTTGCATAGATTAGCCTGCTAGCTGATGGTCCTTGACTGCTTTAATTTCAAACACATTAAACACATTACTTTCCATTGAAATGCCATACAGGTTTGTTTATTTACATATTAATTTGCAGCACTAGAAGATGCACAAATTCTTTGAACAGATTCCTGAGGCAATTTATTTCTTTACAGATGAAAAATTCTGTCCTTTTTTGTTAGGAGGCAAGTATATGTTGAACAATATATAGGTATCTGAAAGCAGTGAGAATTATGAAATAAACACTATTATTTGGCATTGCTGTTGACTGACCTTGTGATGCCGTTACTACTATTTTAGATTTTTAGCTCATCTCTGATAAAGTTCTCTGGTAAGGATACCTGCAAGATAACAAGTATAACCCATTCTTCATAAGACATCTGATAAAATAATAAATGACTGGATACATGCAGTCTTAAGGTTGACCTCTTGACTTCTCCTATTCAGTAAAATAAACTGGAATAAGAAAGAGTTTAGCATTCAACTCTTAAAATCCCAAAGGTTTTCTAAGTGAAACAGAGGCATAGAGCTTCAATCTCTAAAAATTATTTGGAATTTCATAGATGATGTTAAAATACCTCCCAGCTTCTACTTTGCATATGTCTTTGTAATTATAGAGATTCTGATTATAGACACAACTATTTAAATATATAGGAATAATAATATACGTCTATAAATGAATGCATGAAATAAACTTTATAAAACAGAATTGCTACTAATAACTGTTCAATCTTTTCACTGTGAGTAGTTATACGAATACCAGTAAGTTCTTTGGACTCTGAGAAATTTGCAGTACTACCACTATAATCTTTCAAGTAGTCTCAGATGGAAGATATTTTACCTAATCTTCTTAGCCTATAAAGGATCAGAGAATGAAAAAATCTAAAATCAGGAAAGATATAATTTTCTGCCAGCACAGAACACGTCTCCACATTACATTTACAAATACGTTAAATTATTTCATTATTTTATTGATTTGATAGGTAATTTTCAATAAGCCTTCTCCTTCTCTTTTTTATATGACCCTGTTTGACATTGCTCCCTCAAATATTCATAGACCTATTATAACCCCTTATAACCTTTATTTGGTGAAAATGATGTGTGTTTAACTCTTTTAATATTTTTTCCCCCAGAATTTAGTACCTAAAGTTCTCCAATCAATGACCAAATAATAGATATCTCCTTCCTTTCAATCAGGCAAGAAATTTAATCAGAAACTACCTGGAGTGAAAGTGCCATTTCACATCTTTACCTGCTGAAATCCAGTATTACAGAGAATAGAATCTGTTTCCTTCAGAGTAACAGAAATAAATAAAAAATGTTGTGTACAACATCTGGATGATGATATTTAAAGTTATGTTCCTCAAAAAGAAAGATACTTCACCTTACATAATTTACTGAGCTCTATTTTTGTTACCTTCTGCTGGTATGTTCATGAAGAGTTCAATGAGATTTGAACAGCACTGTGATATGTAGATCATTAGTAACACTACTGTGACAAGTAAAAAAATATAATCAGGGATTAATCATAATGAAAGAAAATGCCATTATTTATTTTTTTCAAGCTCTCATTCAATATATATTGCTATATATATTACATTTCTTGTGATTCTTGAAAAATATTCAAATTCACCCTTGATTTAATAGGTTAGATCTTTACTGAAGTCAGAGAAATTAAACAATGCCTATTATGCTCACTGCATTAACCCTACCTTCTATGGCAAATTGTTGAATTTTCTTTGATAGCAAGTTAATTTAACATGATTTCTTGCTTATGAACTCTTGCTGTCTGAAATTTTCCTCAAGGTGCTAAAGGATTTATTGAAGTATTTCTCTGATCTCATATAGAGTACTTACTTAAGAGACTTATAAAAACAAGTTCTATGAATTACCCAACTTACTTCCTGAATTCTTAAAGATGACATTTGATAGTTCTATTTCTGATGTTAAGTATTTATACAATTTGGCCATGTTGATTGCTTCATGCATATACAATTGAAAAGATGTATTCTTTTGATGATTGCATTTCTTCCATATTTTTCTGTATGACCCAGATTTACTATCAACTAGTAGAATTTTTACCTTCCCTCTCAAAAAAACCCGAAAAAACCCAAAGAAACCCCAAAACCCAAGATGTATGAAATACATTTAAAAAAAAAGAATTATAATCAAAACTCCAGCTAGTGACAGTCCATCTATTTGAAGCACAGTTATAAACTATGGAACATAGTCTATAACTATGGAAACCATGTAGAAGTCCAGTGTCAGAGACTATGTATTAAACGTAAATTTACTGGAAACTTAAAGAAGAGAGAAAAAAAAATCAATGTTCAATATTTAGAGACTAAGAAAATTCCAGTCATGTTCTCAGACCCAGCCAAAGGGAATAATTCGGTATGTTAATCATCCTTCCCAAGTCTATCAGTCAACAGTGTTTTATAAACAATTTTATTCAATAACTATATACAGGGGAAAAAAGGATACAGAAATAAAGCAAAAGTAATGTAATATGGTCTCAATTTTAACTGAAGTTATAATGTATTTAACATCTGACATAGCACAATAAAGGAAGAATGTTTTAGAGATTGTGTACTTAAGTTCAATTATAGCTTTCAAGTATGTTTTATACTGAGTTTTTCCTCCCTTCTGTGTGTCAGTCTGATCATACAGAAAACAATTTGATCACAGCTGCCAACATACAAACATCAAAGTTAGATTCTATTGCTTCACAACAGTGCCATAAAGTGTTGTGAAATTAAGATGGTAGTAGGTGGCAGTAACAGATATTGATACAAGGCTTTACAATTCAAAATGTCTAGGGACTATACAACTCTTCTCAGTATGATATCTCAACATCTCAGACATCTGGTGTTTTATCAGCTCCTGTAAAAGATTCGTAAAGAAACCACCAAGAGAGAATGCCTACAGTATGAAAATGTTTTATAGACTTAGGTTCCTGGTCCCTTGCTCTCACCATCAATAATAGCACCAATTTTTCACTGAATTGAGAAATGCAAATTGCAATGAATCCTTTTCTTCACATTCAGTTAATAGCTAAGGTGTGTACAGATTTCTTTTAAACTTTCATGTCAGTGGTGATGAGTAAATATAGTTTTATCTTCAGGATTTGAATAATATCCAAAAATGTAAAGCAGTTCAAAATCAAACAGAATCAAAATCCTTTATTCCATCCATGTCACCCTGTATTATTTCCTGATTCAGTATTTCAAATGTGAGCCATATCCAGTTTGAAGAGTCACATTATGTTATGGAACAGTATGTAACACTCTATGATAAGTGTAATAGGCATGAAGTATCAAAGAAATAGTGTATCTGCTGGAAGTTGACAGAATTTTCATTTGACAATAAATGCAATTAATTTTAATTTGTTACTATAAGACTTATTGATACTTTCATATTATTAATGCCATGAAAAATGAATTACATTGTTATGTGCATTTGAGTACAATTATAATGTGAGTCAGTTCCATTGGGAATGATGAAATTTCTTAAAAATAATCATGTAATTTCCTTTCCTTCCTGTGCTCTCCCTTCCCCGTCAGTGTGCCATTATGTTAGAAGAACTTCAGGTGCTTAAGTTCAATATATGCAGAAACAAATTAAAGAAACTTCACCATAGTGTGGGATTTGAACCTATTTATTATGGGTCCACTGAATTATTAAGTAACTAATCTCTCTAATACCTGGGAAAGAACCTTTTGATTAAAATATGTATTGAAAGGTGGTTTTAGTAAACTTTAATTCATAAATAATTACAGATCACGTTGGTAACTTACAGTTATAAATCTGTGTTATGTTCATATATATATTAGGTCTGCATCATCAAAGTATTTATTTAAATAAATGTATTTATAAGTGTATGTAACACACAAAATGTAAGGTTTGTATGTGTTTTTATAGGCACGTGTAATACACACATAAACACACATATATAGATATTTATATATGCAGAAAAGAGAGGGAGCAAGATGAGATGACTATTAATATGGCCACAATTTTATTAACATAGTGTGAATGGCTATTTTTAAGTCAGATGGTATCTAACCCTTCAGCAAACTGCTAAGTAGGAACAAAAGGTCCTGTTTTCCATGATTGTGGGCATGAATACTGTTGGATAGCTGAGAAGAAAATAATTAACTCCTATGTCTGTTTCCAAGTAGTCAATGAACAACAGCAGTGAAAATGAACTCTAAAGAATCTGCGTCGATGATCATATCTCCCCTAGGTAGTCCTGGCTACACCTACCTAGTTGAGGACATAACAATTAATACAAACCTGATGTGGTTCTTAGATATGCAGATTTTAAACACCTATAAACAAGGGATGATAAGGCTACTAAAAGATAAAAAAATATTTTGAAACAAACACTCTCATCAATTCACATCCAAATGCTACTCGGCCTTGCCCACCGAGGTTCTGTTTAAGCAATTTTGTGCTCCTAAATTTTATAGGCATCTTTATTTACTAGATCATTATGTTTCAATGCAATCTGGGAAATTTCTGATAGTATTAGACAAAGTTCATTAAAACACTTTAGTTGCTTTATCAGTAAATATTGCCAAAGGCACTTTGCGCTTTGGCAATTTCTCTCTTGATCTGGCTAGGATGATCTGGTAGATTTACTCCTTTGAATTTTAAGAATGACAAACACATTTTATTATTCCATCCAGGAGTACCATTAGCAGATTATTTTGCAGTTTTCCTCCCTCTTTCTTATTTTTGTTTTGTTTGGTATTTCGGTTTGGTTTGGGTCGAGTTGTAGTAGTAATACAAGAATGCAGCAACATTAAAGTTTGTAGTGTCATCAATATTCAAAGCAATTTTGGTGTCTTGGCTAAAAGAGTTTAAAAAGAAGAGCCATTTCACTCTAGCAGGGCAGGTACGGTGTTTCCCAATAATTGACTTCCCTATAAAACAGAAATGATACTGAGGACCAAAGACAGAATCTGCACAGCTTTGTTGGTGATGTATTTTTCGCAGAGTAAATTTAACTGTAAATTAACAGAGTAAATTAACTCTGTCAATACATTTTACTGTCAGTTTTGTAAGACATATTTAGCCCTCAGAATGGCAAATATGCCTTTTCTCTCTCACTCTGCCTGTCTTATTTCCCCTGTATTGCTTGATCATTCTCTGAGACTGAGCTGAAAGGTGGGACACACACCCATGCAGCCTAAACTCTACTGAAACAGGTTATTCTACTATGTTAGAGAAACACCTGGCAAGGAAACTTAATCTACTGCTAACAGGAGTAATTCATCTTTGGAGTCAACTGAGTCATTGTGAGGAACATATTTAATGATTGCTCTTTGCCCTGCAGCAGTTACATTTTTATTTCTGGGTACAATTCACTATGTTGTTTATTCTGCATATAGCCTCAAGTCATCTAAGGCTCTCAGATCAGGAACAGAGCTAGTATTGAACTCTCTAGGATAGAAAACCTTTTTCAATACAAGACTATGATTACTGTTTGACCTATTTCACTTTGTTTTGAGAGGTTGTATGAAATATGCTCATTAGAGGAACCTGAATTTGGCTTCTTTCGACAGCTCCGCAGTCAGCTTAAATCAAGCTAAACCAGGCAGCTATTAGAAAGGGTAATTCTGTCCATAATTACCTTCACCTTCTCACCAGGGCTTCCTTGCTATTCCCTTGTATTAACTTTACTTATTTTGATCTACAGTATGAATCATATATATAAAAAGCCCAAACAACTGCTGGGCTATATAACCACTCTAGCTGTCTGTCATGTTTTAATACCAAGCAGAAACCAAGCCCCATGCAATTGCTTGCTGAGTCCCACACCAGAAGGATTAAGGAGGAAATCAGAAGGGAAAAATCCAGAAAACTCATGGGTTGAGATAAAGACAATTTAATAGGGAAAGTAAAAGCAGTGCACACAAACAAATTCGAGCAAGAAATTAATTCACTGCTTCCCATGGGCAGGCAGGTGTTCAGCTATCTCCAGGAGAGCAAGACCCCTTTGCATGTAACGGCAACTTGGGAAGACAAACATCATCACTCCAAATGCCCCACTCTTCCTCCTTCTTCCCCCACTCTATACGCTGAGCTTGATGTCACATGGTCTGAAATATCCTGCAGGTCAGGTTGGGTCACCTGTTCTGGCTTTGTCTCCTCCCAGCCTCCCATGTGCCCCCAACTTTCTTGCCAGCATGGCAGTACAAAAAGCAGAAAAGACCAAGGCTCTGTGTAAGTCCTGCTCAGCAAGAGCAAAAACATCTCTACATTATCAACCCTGTGTTCAGGTCAAGTCTAATACACAGCCACCTACGAGCCACTGTGATGAAAATTAACTCTATTCCAGCCAGACCAGCAAGCTTTCAAAAAGTGGAAACAGAACATGCAAATAGGTATGAGAAAAAAAACTGATCTAAGTGTGCATTTTTCAGTATAGTAATCCGGTTCAAAAGGGATCTCCTACCCACAGTTTTTTCCAGTGCCGGGTTATTATCAAATATAACATGTAAGTAACTGCAGAACAAGCTAGATCAGAAAGTTCATTCAAACAGGCACAAAGATTTGAGAAGGGCAGGGTCATATGAGGAAGGATAACAGGAAGGAGAGCAAAACCACCTGTGTTAGATCCTCAATTAGATTAAACATTACACAAAACTTCCCCCTTTGATCAATCTAACTTGATTGTGAAGCCTCAAGGCTAAAAGTTTGATTATGTTTTGATTCAAAGCAGCTTTGAATTAAAGTCAGCTATGAAGACAGCAGTTTTAATGGATTTAATTTATTTCCTATTAACACAATTTGCAGTGAGCATCAACAGAAGGTGTCATTCAAGTCATCAGTGATACACATAGTCTCAGGTGATAGCAAGTAATAGATACATTAGGGAAGATAGATGTGGAATAGGTGATGTAGGTAGAGGTGGAATAACGCCTTCTGACCCTTATTTCCAAAAAGTCTTGATTTGGTCTCTGTTGCTCAATATAGCCTTAAATATTGGGTATGAGATTTTTCCTAGCATTTTTATGGACACTGAGATGTGATGACATTGAGTTTTGAAGTTCATTTACTGTCTTTTAGGAAATGTGTCCTGTTTCTGAAGCATAGGACATAGAGAACAAATGTTCCTGATTTCCTGGTTTTAACTACTTAGGCATTTTTTATGCTTTTACCATAAAAACATCCCTGTAATTGTAGAATTTTCTTTTTCCCAATCTACTAATAGGTGAGATTTTCCCCATATTCCCTTTTCATCATTCATCAATGATGAAATGCTTTTCTTGAAATGGAATTAATACTGCTACCCATAGTATCTAGGACCAAAATAAGCCAGTGCACAAGCACTGACTTTCTTGAAGGCATTACTTTATTTCCTTATTTACAGATCCTTATAAATCATCATGATTTAAAGCATTTTTAAATGTAAATGCAGATTCATTGAAGTTTGGTTTTTGAAGTATCTACAGGAAAAACTCATCCAGTTCCAATTAGGCTCTCTACACAGACTTGTACTTTACAAGCAGAATTTCAGATCTGCAACTGCGCTTTAGATTTGGATATTGGTTGGCAAGCAAACAATTCATAATATCTGGTAAAGTTCTGTGGCAGTGATGGCAAGTACTGAGAGTTTAACTCTGAAGTTAATGCCATTTTTTAATAACAGAAATCACATTTAATATAGCCAGGCATCAAACAGGATATTCAATGCAGCTAGAAAAAAATGTTTCAAATTATGTAGTACATACACCGTGTAATACATGGAAATTATATGCATTCTTCCAGTGCAGGATGTAAAAATCAATCCTTTTGTCAAGTGCTTCTATTGTAGACTGCCATGTTGGAGACCTACATTCAAACAAAGGACTCGGAGGGTTGGGCACTTAGCTTCCAGGGAGAGGAGCCTTCTGTCATTCAATAACTCTCCTCGGTCGCAGATGACAAACGAGCTACTGTAGATAAGACACTTCAGACAAGCTTCTGAAAACCCTTTTGATAAAGTCTCACATCTGAGGTTAATGACAATAGCTAAGGTGTGGGAGTCATGTAATAAGCGTAAATCTGACTTGGAAAATTAAAAACAAAGAGCATGAAACAAAGAAAAAAGTAACGTTAGTTTGAAGAGAATGGCACTATAGTCAGAAGGAGTAAATAATGAGGAACAATGCAGTATGAGAACTTAGATGATTTAAATACTAAAAGATGAAAGCTAGTTCAAAGCAGCTAAATAGAGAGCAGTGACAGGTTCCCAGGGAAAAAAAGGATATCAAACAATTGGGTGTGTCATTGAATATAAGAAATCAAAAGGTAAAAAGACTCTAAAAGATAATTCTGTGTGCAGCATTAAATATGAACGATAAGTAATAAGATGAGAAAAGAAAAATCTATGTCTAACATTAAAAACAAAGGAACACTACCAACTATGCCTAAGTAGGGCAAAAAGGAGTAAGGTACAATTTATTAATATAAACAAAATTTAGGAGAAACAGACTAACTAAGAAGTGAACAAAGGAAAAGGAATCCACTTTCAGTTAAAAAAATCTAGAATCTTATTCAATCCTAGGAAATAGGAGTGTTAAATACTTCTTGCTGTACACTTAAAAGCTCTTCTAGGCTGTAGCTTTTGCTCACTGTGTCCATAGCTCAGCTAAACTATCAACACTGTGAGCTTAAAAATCATGCCTAGGGCTTGCCTAGCCCATATTCTTATTTACAGGAGACATTTGAGGCCCAGATGATAATTCTGTAAGAAAAGTCAAAGCAAGAGAGACTGGATTTGCAAAAATACTTGAGGCACCAAAAGTTACAGATTAGAAGCACCTCAAAATCTCATGATGAGGTTTAACAAATACTTGTGAAACTCTGGACCCTAACTGATGCTGGCAGAAATCTTGGTACTTTGAATTCTTATGGATGAAGTCCATTAATGGTAAATCTCATCAGTGTTAAATCACACTGCTCCTACTATTCCTAATTATGACATAACAACATTAAGAAATTGACATTTCATTTTTTTTACTTTGTCAACATGTATACTCTTTTTTTTCATTAAAAGAATGACCTTTTCATAGCTGGACATTCTTCTAAGTTCTTGAGCCCGTGCTAGTTTGCCCACAGTACATATTTCCAGGTATATAACTTATTACCATAACAATTCACTCAGGAGTTAATTTTTGTCATAACAGTGGGTAACTAAGAAAAACAATGTTGTTGTTGTTGTTTTAAAATTATAAAGTTGAAATTTTTCTTGGTTGTCTCACTTTTCTGTTTCTAAATTTAAAAATTTAAACATTCAAAACTGGAGAAATTCTGGATGGAATAACTGAACTCACTGAACTGACTGTAGTAATAGTAACTGCATGAAACACTACTAAAAAGACACTGTAGCTCAGAAACTGTTTTTTTCCATTTTGTGGAGACAGGAGGATTCACTGCAGATTTAGTGTGGCACTTCAGTTCAGTGTAGCATGAGACTGCTGGTGCCCATCTATTAGCATGGTTGGTCCAGATTCCTGTGCCAAGTTAAGATACTCTGTGCCTACACTGATCATTCAGCCTAGCTTGGCTACAAATTCATGGCTGTAATGTGAGGCACACTGCTAATTGCTGGATTATATCTTGCCCCAGCCAAGAGTGTGGGAATATTATGAATTCCAACTGAAAAGAATGTATGAATTGCTTACAGCAGGCTAGGCAATGTGCTTTTCTCCAGAAGGGGAAAAAAAAATAATAAAAAAAAAAGGTGGAACAATTTCTTTAAAAAGTAAACAAAATTCCCTTTACCTCCTCTCTCTCCCTGGACTTCTTTAGTCACTAAAACTGAAATTTCCAGGGCTACAAAAATGAAGAATTAGAATTTCCAGGGTGGGTTAGGGAGATCACTTCTGGTTTGTTTTTGGAGGTTTTTTAAACTGAAAAGCCTGTAAATCAATAAAAATAAACCTGCCATGCAAAAATGTTTAATAACCTCACCAAAGGTCAGTTCTAACTAGGTCAAAGCTTTCAAATTAAAGAAAGTCTTGTATGAAGATGAGAGAAACAGGAAAATATCTTGCAGAAATACAAGAGGAAGATAAAGAATATCAAGCTATTAATGTGTCTAGGAGTATTGTTGTTGATCACACTTCCATCTTCCAATGTAGATGAAGAATGGTAGTTGGTCACCAGTTCCATCTTGGATTAGCTTGGATCAACCAATTTACTACAACTCCTTGACAATGGAGAAGTGTCTTACTGTGGAAAGGAGGGAGAAGCTCTAAGATACACTAAAAGTAAGACTTTGAAAAAAAATCATTTTAGCTATATTATGTAGTGAATGAGGAGCAGAAGGTGGCAAAGACTAAAAAGCAAGAGTTCACAAGGTCAGATTTTCTAGGACAATTGAGAGAGATGTAGATATCTGACATCTTTACATTTTATGCAGTTTTAGTTCTTTTACAGATCTGTAATCCTTTAAGAGTTCAATAGAAGGGGTCCAATAAACATATTGCATAATGAGCAACAGCACAATGGACAATTTAGACTTGAGAATGAGGGCTTTGTGGGATAAAAACACACGAGATGGTGCAATAACAGAACGAAAGAAGAGATAACACTTTTCCATCGGATATGGAGCAGAGCCAGACTTTTATCTCTGGACTATCTGTACCTATGTATGCGTAGCACAGACCAGAATGCTTCGAAGCCAGGACATCTTTAGCTATCACCAGAAGACACGATGGAACCTATTCCTTTATCTATGTTAGTAAACTGAACTGTGAAATGCTGTCAATTTGTTCGCATGGTGCCTGGCACAGAATTTGTCTTAGCCAATTAGCGTATTCTATTGAATACATATGCTTTGTTTATATTATCAAAGCATGTTCACAAACCTGTAGTAGCTGTCATGTCATTACAACCAGATTAACCTTGTTCTCTGCCACAAGACTAACTACGGCTATTGTAACTTTCCTATACAGTCCTCACAGAACTGAATTTTCTTCACCTGGTCACCTTAGTGGTACAAAATGTCAGACCAAATGATAACTTTTATCTCTGGATCTTTCTATTCTTTTTTTAGTCATAAAAAAGGCATAACTGATTCACAGCATTCTTCTGCAATAATTTAGTTTAGCAAAAATCTTTTTAATGTCCTATTTCCTTTGGTATTCATGTCTCAAAAGCACAAAGATATTCAGGACCAACACCTGCATGTGTTTCATTTCACACTTAATGAGAAAAACTTTGCTTTTTGAAATCTGATTGAGCTTCCCACAAGAGCAGTTGTAATTACAGATCTCTATAGATTCCCTAAGTTCTAGTTAAAATCTCTTAAAAAGACTACTACTACTTTAGCTTTTCAGTACATTTCATCTTCATATTTGCATGATAACAATTTCATTTTTTCAGTTGTTACTAGTTTTTCTATCTCTCAGCAAAACTTTACTGCTTACCCTCCTACTCCTTCTAAGTTTTCTTAGTTTATCTGAAATTATGCAATTGTTCTACATCATAAGAAATGCTGTGCTGATTTTTTATTTCTGAACATACATATTGTCTAATTTTCTAACAATAACTTCAGTATTTTAAGAGATGATTTTTTTTTCCTTAATAGGTAAACAGAGCTGATAGTGATACACAGTCCTGCCCAATGTCTTTTCTAAAGTTAAATCAATCATTATATTCCATCTACATAAATATCAAACCTCTCTCACTTCAAAGGAGGTAATTTTTAATATGATAAATCTAAAGCTCCTGATGTAAACATCCAGAAGTGATTTAACATTTTAGGAAAACTGAAGAGCTCTAGACCTAGCATTTTCACAGAGAAGCATATATTATTCCTTGCTCATAAAATGATTCTGTGTCCCACTGTTTCTGTTTCATATCTAAGTTCAGTTTATTAATTTGACATAAATTCTTATACAATACATATAACCTCTTCAGTATGATGCATGACATCATTTTGAGAGATCATGAGGGAATGGGAACAAGCTAAAAGATATCCCAAGATCTTTCAATGAATAAGAATTATGTGGAACTGTCAAGATTTCACATGCTTTTCCAGGTATAGGGAACTGGAGAGGAGCACAGTGGAAAGTGACCTGAGGGTCAACAGCAAGTTGGTTATGGGTCAGCAGTGCCCTGGCAGCCAGGAGATCCAAGCGTGTCCTGAGGGACATCAGGCCCAGCATGGCCAGCCAGGCAAGGGAGGGGATTGTCCTGCTCTGTTCTGCACTGGTACAGCCTCACCTTGAAAATTGTGCACAGTCTTGGGCACTGCAATAATAGGTATTAAACTATCAGAGAGTGTCCAAAGGAGGGCAACAAAGATGGTGGAAGAGCCTTGAGGAGCAACCATATGAGGAGCGGATGACATCACTTGGTCTGTTCACTCTGGAGGAGACTGAGAGGAGAGCTCATTGCAGTTACAACTTCCTTGGTGGGAGGAAGAGGAGAGGTAGAGGAGAGCTGTCTCTATGATCAGTGACAGGACCAGAGAGATTGGCATGAAGCTGTGTCAGAGATGTTTAGGCTAGATATCAGGAAAAGATTCTTTACCCAGAGGGAAGCTGGGCACTGAAACAGGCTCCCCAGGGAAGTGGTCACAGCACCAAGCCTGACAGAGTTTGGACAATGCTGTCAGGCACATGATGGTGTGACTGTTAGAGTGTCCTGCACAGGACCAGGAGTTGGACTCAATGATCCTAATGGGTCCCTTCTAACTCAGCTTATTCTGTGAGTCTATGCTAAACAGTTCAATTGCACACTTGGAGAAGTACGTATTTTACATTTTAAATTAATTTTGCTTATGAGGTATGTTTTTAAAGAATTTTTTCATCTCAACTAAGATATGGGAAGATCCTCATCACAAAATCACAAAATGTCTGAAGAAGGAAGACTGGAAATCACATAGCCAAGCTCCCAGATTAAGGCATGGTTAGTAAGAGTGGGTTGATCAGATCTGGGTCAAGCTGGGTTTAAAGTATCTCAAAGAAGGAACAGTTCATAGCCTTTCTGGGTAACCTGTATCTGACCCTCTAACAGTAAATGTGTTCTTCTGATGTTTAAATTTAAAGTTGCCCATATCTTAGTTTGTGGTCATTGCCTCTAGTCCTTTCCTTGGCTTCTACTGAGAAAAGTCTAGCTCATATTCATACCATGCAGTACACACTGCTATTGCTCCCCCAGGGCATTCTCTTCTGGCAGAACAGTCATAGCTCTCTCAACCTCTCCTCATAAAACAGACACTCCCATTCCTTGATCGCATTGGTAACCCTTTGCTGGACTAGATCCAGAATGTCCATTTCTCTCTTACAAAGAAGACAGCCTTTGAAATGTGTCTCAGCAGTGCTTATTAGAGGAGAAGGGTGACATCCCTTGAGCAGCTGGTAGCCCTCCTACCTATGTGGCCCAGGAAATTGTTTGCCTTCAGTGCTGTGAGGACACTAAGGTTAAGATATCTAAAGGTATTTCCTGTCTGAATAACCTGTCATACAGACAAGAGACTGGGGCAGTTATCTTTAAATATTCTTAGCTATAGATGACCAACCAATTTCAATGACAAATTGGCACTTAGCTATTTCAGAGAACGTGACCCAGCAGACATCTGTTTAGTATCAGGCAGAAAGTTAGAGCAAAGAAGAAAAAAGGGTCAGATCTCTAAAAATCCCTATTCCTAGACTCACATTCCTACTTTACTAGGTATTTGTGACTTTATTATAATAGATTTAAAGCTACTGACATTATAATAGATATCTAAAGCTGACATTAATTCAGATGTACTTTTAATCTTGGTAAATCTGAAAGCAGAGGCATGATCAATTCCAAATCAAATAAAATACAAAGAAAAACAACATCACTGTTTTTCAACCAAACCATTTACGTTGAGAGCTATGCAACAGCAGGAGCTCTGACTGAGGAAACACAAAATATAAAAGCTGTCACCTCCTCAAATATTTTTCTTTCATCTTGATTTCACAGAAGAAACTACATATGGTTAAGGTAATTATTAACTTGTAAGAATATCATTTTCAGAAACATTGCTTGTATGAAGAAATTTGGACAAAAACTAAAAGTTGGCACCACAAACATATACAGCAGTGACAAAAATAATTAGCAAATTTTTGTGCTGCTTTATCTAAAGGAAGGTACAATAAAGTGGCAGAAAAATGGCAGTAAATTAAAACCCATATGTATTAGAAATCCCTTCTCTATATTAACCACAGTGTTAACACAGTAGTGAATTTTATGTTTACTTGTAGAAAAGATCATTGTTAGCATAATTCACAAATGTCAGAAGAGTCATTAGAATGATATGGCTACTCTAAAGGAAGCATTCATACGTTACTCAAAGCAAAATAAATTACTACAGAAATATTCATATGCTGTAGTGAGTTTTGAGGATTGATTTATTTGTTTCTGAACTCTTGCTTTCTGTACAGGCAAATAATATATATGTAGCATGCATATCTAAGATAATATATGTTTAACAATAATTGCAGGATTGCAAGCAATTTATACCATCATAATTTTTGTCCAAGGATTGATTCACTGTGGATTTGATCTTCAACTTCCAGTAGAGAAGAAGACATTTTTCCCAAAGGAGAGCACTGTATTGAGACAACAAGAAGATGCAAGGTCATGTACAATTCTTATGTTTGAAAGAAAACAATTTCAGAAGTTACAAGCTGAAGGACTAAATAACTAATTCAAATAGCATATTGTCATGACTGACTTTAACTCAAGTAAGCAAATTCAAGATTCAGCAGCTTTTGTAAACCTACATCCTGTCCAGGGGTCTCCGTTGACTTGAGTGTGCTATTGGAAGTGCATAAGTATGAAATAAACATCATATCCTGTTGCTGTGATTAATTATGCAATATAATAAAGGGAGAGGTGAAACAAATTAGAAGGAAATATGGGAAGCAATGTGCAGTAACAGTCAGGAGACCAAATGAGTTTTGAAACCTGAACAGAAATAAAAGAGGGAAAGTAATACAGGCCCCATTTATACTATTTGCTACCTCTCATCTTCCTCTCCCTCGTGAAGGAAGCACTATCTACCTCACCTCTTCCATCTCTGGAAATGGGTGGCAGTGCTGCAGTTCCATGGGAGATGGCAGGACAGTGTTTTCAGCCCTCTCTGCTCCTTGATCTTTTCTACTCCACTACAAATTCAGTCAGCAAGAGTACACCAGTTTTTCTGTAACTTTGGTTTAGGGTATGAGAGCTAATTAGATGAAAGAAGAAGCACTAGGAATACTCAGGTGACAAGAAGATTTCCAATACCTGCAGTGGCAAAGCTCAGCTGGAGCTACTCAGGTTCATTTTCAAGTTGAATGTATTAGTCTTGCACGTCAATGATGAGCAGCTGCCTCCCTCTGAGAGACTGTAGTTAAAGAGTGCTAAAAATCTTAAAGCTGACTCCACTCCTAAGCTATTAATTAGTTTGGTCCAAAATATTAGTCTGTCTTAATTAAGCCAATTCCATAGGGGCCAAAATACATTTGCTGACTGAATTTCAGCCTAAATGGAAGAATTTATATCTTGGAGTATGATATTAATGAGACTCATTTAATGAAGGTGGTGATTTTCTCAAAAGATAAAGAATGGGAGAAAGATACCCAATACCTAGAAACAGATTCCTGTATTTTTCTTTTATTCTTTTAATTTTTTTAATTATGTAGTTTAAGCCCTGAAAATGTTTTTTTTAAAAAAATTTACCTCTATGATCCACCAATAATTATCTATTGTGCTATGATAGAAAATTGGGATTTATTAATACTATGCTCACTCAATCTTTCTCTCAAAATCCTTATGAAGCAAAGATGTAGATAGGTAGGATGTTTTCTGATTGTCTGTATTCCCACTGTGGGAACTAGAGTTCCTGGTATATTACTGCCACTAAAAAGTGATTGGCTCTTTAACAAAAATCACTACAAAATAACAATTTTCTCTCCAGCAAAAGTGGGGCAGTGAAATGCTACAGAATTTGCAGGGTGCTGATTCTCCATCTTTCTGTGTATTTTCTGATTAATAATAGAAAATTCCCGGGTACCTTCATAGTACCCGGCCAGGGCAGGAGCATAGCCAAAATCCATTTCATTCGGGTGCAAATCTTCTCTATAGGATTTACAGTTCTTCTTCTGACAGACTGAGGAGGCTGCATTAACTCGCAGTCTGAACTGATTCTCCATCTGCACACTTTCTTTACCTGAGAGAACACAATTGCATTTATGACTTCTCAAGTTCTTGTTTTCTTAAGAAAAGTTGTTCATTTGAGGAAGAGGGAGAAGAAATTTTCACTTTGAAAGGAATATCCTATGTTTGTTAAATCTTTGAAAATTCACCTTTGTTCGGTTGAAAAATTAATCAAACAACCCTTGAGATACTGTTAAAATCCAATACATTGGTGCTATACACCTAATTATTTTGATAAACCTCCTGTTTTAATGATACATTCCCTTTTCTTTTTTGTGTTTTGTTTAGTTGAGAAAAAACCCATACATTTATAGTGCTAGCATGGGTTCTAATTTAAGATCGTCTTGCAACCACAAATTGTAAGCAAACAAAACCAAAAAAAGTCTTTTTAACCAAAACCTATGGACTTAAGTGCAGAAATATATTCAAAATGAAACTGTGAAATCACTGGGAAGCAGGTTTAACATATACTCTCTCTTCAGTCCTTGTAGATTTTATGAAGAATACATGTTATGCTTTAAGACTGCCTGACCCAAACAATTTCCATCATTGTTCATCCTGGAGGAAATATTCTGATCTTTTGCATTACCTGTTAAAATTGTTCACCTACATTGCAGACAGCTCTTCACAATAGTATTGAAATAGCACAGTTTTGTGTGATGATACTGGTCATGTCAAATCTCTAAAGGATTTTTTTTTAAAATAGCTGTATGACTTACTTATGCTTTAAACTGCAGAATATTTCTCATTTCCTAAAGAAAAAGGAAAAGAAAGAATAATAATATTTAAAGATATTCTCATTCTGTCATTTACCAAATTTGCAATCAACTCTTTACCTTTGGGAAAAAAAAAAAGATTTTTTGGATTCACAGTAAAGGAGAAAAATCACTAGCTCTGCTAATATGAATATTTTTTTAAATAATTACTGAAAGGAAAAGGCTATGCACTTGAAATTTCCAGCCAAAATGAATGGAATGGAGAGAGAAATCACAGATCGGTATGAAAGGGGAAAGAAAATATATTAACAATGATGACTAAATAGATTTATCTGAAAATAGTCATCTTTCTGTATTAGAAACTGTCTTACTATTAAACAGGAAGAAAATCTAAAAATTACATAAATAAACGACTATCACAAAGGAAGTAATACAGTATATTATGGTGATAAAATATCCTCCATTTTTCCTGCTTCTTTGAGATGCTTTTGTCTTTTTCATGATAGATGAAGAAAAAGGCAGCCAAAGAGATAATTTTTTTCACTGTCTTGCTGCTGACACTCAAGTGAATGTTTTTCAAAAGAATGTAATTTTATTTTTCAGAGAGGACATGCCTATAGCAAGATATAAAGACAAAACCAAGGAAGTTTGTTAGAAGGGGAGTCCTCTCCCTTTTCAGAAAATACTGGTTCATATTCTGTGTGTTCTGGCATCTAATTCTAAATGTCTAAGAAGTAGTTAGGAAGAGACGTTTTTATAGAACCCATGGAATGTTTTTTCTCTTGAAAATCATGGGTTCATAGTTTTTGTCTCTAAGCCGTGTGCTGTGTTCAGGTTCAGTGATATAGTTCTTATATCATTTGTTTCCACTGGGCAATGTCCAGAACAGTCTTTTTCTTCTTTTTTATGATTATTTTCCTCTCCCTCTCTTGTTTAAACCTTAACTTATACCATTTATTTTTAGACTGTGACTGGTTCCAAGACTGTTATCTCTACATGAAGCTTTCATTTACATAGCACAGCAGGACACGAGTAAGTAAGTTTCCAATTAAATAAGTAAAAATTCAAGAAAAACCCATTTTGGAATAAAAATACATGTATACACCCTGCAGCTAGTCAACCCTGTCTCCCAGTGTCTTAGGGTCATTTTTGAAAATAGAAATTGACCACTTCTTCAAATAAAATGGTTTTGAATTGAAGATTACAATAAAATATACCATTGACTGTCATTAAGCAACATTTGCAAGAATTAATGTCCAACATAGTTACATATTTACTTTTTAACACTATTTTCATAACAGCAATCTATATATTGCTAGAGAGTGAAGAAAAATACTGGAAAGCCATTACTCTTGATAAGAAGCTCAGGGGCACAGTTTTGTTCTTGCCCCCTACACTCCCCTGAAAAATCCAGCGTGATACATAAGTACAGGATTTTGGTGCCTGAGAACTTAATGATAAGGATGTAGCAACAGGTCCTTGACAGTGACCAAAAAACCACATTCTATCACTAATAAGATCACTAGTGCAATAGTAGTCTTTGGATTTGTGTCCAGCTAATAGCTCCCTTACATCTATATTAATAAATATGATCATTTTGGTGTATTTCTTCCCTTTTATTTCTTAATTTTTCTCCTTACATTTCATGCTTTATTTGCATAGATTTCTCCACAAGTATGCAGCCTTCATATCTGATGACTTACAAGTCTTAATTGTGACTGATGCATCAGAGTGCACACCTTTATTCTTGACTTGATAAATGTTTGCAAATTTCAGATAAGAAAATTCACTGCATATATTTAAGACAATAGTTTTTATCTTATGGACTGAAACATACTGTCTGGTGAAAATTCATTAGATGAAATGCCACCTTCAGAAGGCTTGTGAAAAAGGACCCATAGTGTGAATCTTTCTGTCAGAATTCAAGTGTACATTGTTCCACTGGTTTACCCAGCCCATTTCCAGTGACAAAGAACATGCAATGATATATGTACCTTTCCTGAACCTATTACATGCTGCATCTCTGCACTGGCTTTTTTACTGCTGGGAATAAAGGCTTGGAGCACATAAAACAGTGAAGTGTCTGGATACTGTACTTGTTATTTTAAAAATATGTATTTGTATTTTCTGTATGATATCTGAGTTCAGGATTTTAAGTGCTGCTTCTAAGAAATCTGTAATCTCTGAGGTGCTGTTTGTGGCAATGTCTGGGAATAATTTTAACTTTATTTTAGAGCACACCAACTCTTAAAATGGCAGTTAGGTTTTTATTCTAATGGCAGCTATAATGATGCACTTGGTTTCATATATTAATGGCAAAAAAATTGATGGTGTTGCAGGAGAACAGACTAAAACACCACGGACACATCACCTTGCTAGGTCTGATTGGGAATTCCAAATGTAGAAGTGCTGTGGAGTTTGCTAGACCTTTTGTTTCTGACGGCCTTTGAATTACATTGTTCATGTCAGATCAGGAGAGGACATGAATGCTGGAATTTTGAATGTTCACTTTTGTTTTTCCTCTTCTTTCACAAAGATAAAAGTACTTATTTCCAACAACATTAAGAGCTCTATTTGTTCTTTATCTGTCTCATATAAAAAAAGTATTGATTACCTTATAATGGTATTCCTTTTCAGAACAAAGTGGAATTTCTTATAGAAGAACAAAGCTTACTCTGTTATTCCAACTTTCTTGGATCTGCTGTTTGCAGTTTATATTTGTCTGCAACATTTCAGTCAAACAGCTAGCACTGCTCTTACTTCAAAGATGAGTTGAGCAGTTGCCATTACATCAAGGCTTTATATTTCACAAGGCTTTATCTACAATAGTCACATAATTTATTGTCTTATTATTAGGTCAAATTCAGTTATCTTTATTTAACTTTTCTGACTAAAATAATGGACTAAAGGGCCCACCATGTGGCCAGCCGTTAATGCTAAAACAGCTTTCTTGTGATATCGTAGGGAGAGCATTCTGGATTGGATGTTACCATTAATTGCTTCCACACTCTTTTAATTTCTGAAGACAGATTCACATACACACACACAAATGCATGCATACACACAAGACAAATAAATTCAAAACAGTCTTGACTAATTAACTGTTCCAATTAAGATAGGTCTCCTAGCTGTGACTCAAAAGAGCATTTTAATTTGAATGTGTTTAATTTTAACACATATTGTAGGAAATTGAAAATGGAACTGTATGTATGTTGCAAAAACTATGCTGTTTTATAACTGTTTATGACGGAGGATGCAAAGGTCTTGTGCAGGGCTTCAGCCTGACTGGTCCATGGTCACAGACAGGTCCATGGAAGAAAAGAACTTGCTATAAAACAGAAACACTATAAGGGAACAGAAATTATATGGTAGCAGTAGCAAAACCAAGCAATAGCTTATGCCATGCCATAACAGGGTCATTACGAGTCACTGTTATTCTTGCTGACTCTGGGTATATAAATCAACAGTCATTTAGGGTAAAACATGAATGCAGACAAAAGGGAGAAAGATCCCTTAGAGACTGTAGATTTTCCTGGTCAGAGTGGTGGAGTTTGGCAGTTTCATCGGCTCTTCCCTTTAAAGTAGGGTTGCTTCAAGTAGTGAGACCAAGTCTACTGGCTGCAGTTCAGCTGCACACCAGGCAATTATACTGGGGTGGGAAAAAGTCTGTAGGACAGAGGAGTCCAAGAAGGGAATACAAATGCATTGGAAAATATGTGAGCTGATTCCTCTATGTTTCTTCTCATCAATGAAGAATACATGGTAAGTCTGGGAATCCTTGCCCTTTCCACTGCTTTCTCAGTGCTCCTTTCTTGAAGTCTAAGAAAGTCCATAATAGGACTCTGGGCCAGGAAAGAGAAGTAGTAATGTTCTAAATTGAAATATTTTGTAGGTTGTTGGTTTGGGGGTTTTTTTATGATGGACATCCATTTTTTAAATTTACGATGTTGCTTTATTTTGCAGATGAACACAGTAGAAACAAAACTGATTTTTTTCAATACTAAACACACACAAACACACATTCATGTAAGTGTGCATTTATAATAGGCACATGTAAATATATCTAATGCCATAGACAAGGAAATTAAGATGTGGTTTCCTAAATCAAATACTTAATTTTGCAACATCTGACAATTTTTCTAAAAAACATTATCAGTCTATATTCCTCTGCAGAAATCTTCAGCAAATGCTGTGATTTACCATAGCAAGCATACAAAAAAAAGCAGGAAATAAATTAATTGGTGCTGATTGTGTTGTATGCAATGATAACAGTCTTACTCCACTTGAAGACTGCCAGGTTCCTCCATCCCCTCCATAAAATCATATGGTTTTATTCACTAAAAATCCTTATTTCGGTGTTCCTGTAACAGTAAACTCCAGTATCCTTTAGAGCATACAGTAGGAAAATTTCTCAACAGAAAAAGAAAGTCTATCTTTAACATATTCTGTTTGTGTGGATTTCAGTGTATTTGTATTCATACAGACTCATGTGATGGATTCTTTTATTTTATTTGAAACCTTTTCCTTAAAGCAAGCATTTGTATTTTGAACTTTAGGTAAGGTTCTAAACATTAGCATTTGTGTGCATTTCATTCAGCCTACCTCATCATTTTCTTGTTTCATGCCCAGGGCTTAGCAGTTGGAGTTTAAAAACAGCCAGCTTTAATGTCTATGACTGACATGTAATTTTTGCTTACTTTAAAGCTTTTTTTCTGCTAACTTTGCCTTTTTTAAAATTCTTTCCTGTCTATAATCACAAAGCTACATAAGCTCTTTTGTGGCTTAATAAATATTGTCAGTTTTTTAAAGCTCAGTGTGGTGTGTATTCTTCTTCAAAGATAGTTATTAGGCATATAAAAAGAAGCTTGTTAAATTTGTAGACTCATTTTTTTTATTATTCCTACTTCTTATATTTAAATGAGGAAAGATAATCCATTAAAGAGGTTGAACTGTCAAAACCACTGCCATATCTAAAATTAAGTATAACCTTCCTGGGTTTAAATAACATTATCAACAAAAGCCTCTAAACTTGAAATTAAATGCTCTACCTTCCATTAACATTATTGTTTTCCTTGGGATCTCAGAGATGTGAATGCAAAGGAGGTATTTAGCTCACAGCTAAGACATATCTCCCATTTTTAAAAGTAAACAATAACAAGAAGAATTGCTTTTTGGAATATATGTGCCTTAGATTACATGTTTAATGACAACCATAATCTTAGTTCTGCAGAATTATTACTGAGAATAGGAGTTAAAGGATGCAGCAACATATCTATGCACTCAACTTTGCTTCACATTTTGTGATCAAGTAAACAATTCTGAAAGATACAGTGGAAGCAGTATTCCATGTCATATTCTTAAAAAGAAACTTATCATTACAGCTGGAGAGAGAGATTTGCCTCACACCCAAAAGTTTGTTCTTTTTTTCAGAAAAAATTTCTCATAGCACATAGTTTCTGTAAAATAGAAGACACACATAACTGAATTAATTATTGGCCAAATTTTGCCATTATTCATTTGGAGTGCCTGGCAGAGCTCATTCGTTATTTGCAATGTATCTGAGTTTTAGATTAATATGAACATGATTTTAATGAATCTGTTAGAATTTTTTCTGCCATGACCCTGGCCACCTCACTGCATGACAGAATGTGTATGAATAGCTACCTGCTGAGACATACACATCACAAGGCAAACAAAACACAAAAGCCAGCACCTCTGAGCTTCATAACTCATCCTTCCCACGCTGCAGATAGCTGGTAATGGATCTTCATGGGGTAACCTGAAACTTTGATTTGAGCACTTCATATATCCTTCCTTCTCTTTCTCCTCTTTCCTACACAGTCCATTTGCTTAGTATATGTTTATGATTTTTTTTTCTATTGTAAACTATTTCACAGAGAGTAAAAATCACTAATATTGACTTGTATTATGACTGATAAGGGATAATTTAATCTGAAAATTTGTGAAAAAATATGTCAAACAAGAAAATGATGGAGGGCAAAAAGTAAATGAGTTGCAAAGTATTTCAACTGAAGATGGAAAAGAAAATTATTAGGAAGCACTCACTGTCTATCAAGATTTTCCTCAAAGCCCATCCTGCCCTCACTGAGTATTTAAATGAGGTTGTTCAAGTCAGAGAAATGGTGATGCAAGACCTGCTAACATAGTAAATTGCCCCTTCCAATTTTAATTTCCCTTACTGCAAGAGTAGTTTCATCTCCTTTCTGATTTACCTACTATCTTAAAAGAAAGAGTGGAAATGCACCTTCAGAAATTTACCTTTCATTTTATGTTTAAGTCCAGTTAAAATGTATTAGTGCATTTTAGGGGTAGTACCATGCACTAATGAGACTAGATAGCCTTTGAAAATCTCTGTGGTGTGTTGGCTTTGCTTTTCTTTTAAAGTAGCTGTAGGCATTATAAGGTGTATATTGAGAACATCTTGTTTATTTGTTACAATACAGTAGAATACAGTGCTATAAGTAGTCAGTGTAAAACAAAAATTTCCATAAGCCTTTATATTATCATTATGTTTAATATATCATCTTCATGTCAAATTGTAGTGAATTTTGAATTTAAATAACAATGTTCAGGAGCAAGAAAAAAGAAACAATCTAAAGTCATGTTGCAATGCACCCCCTAATGACGGGGTGGCCAAATTAAGAAAGGATTTGAGTTTCTCTATCTCCCTTAAAAGGTGAAAAGCTAGAAATTTCTTTCCCAGTTTGGATGTATGCTAATACAAAGACACCTCATAGGAACTTCTGGGCTTCACCTTAGACCTGGGGCTATCTGGTTGGACCAATGCCAAAGTCCCACCTGGGCTATTACTACTAAAAGCATTGAAGAACGGAACCTTGTAGCATTTTTGGGGTGTTTTAGCAGAGATAGGAATCTCCTTGCCTCTGGCACGGCTTTTGTCTATAGAGTTTGTTATTTTTGTCGTTAATAAACCTTTTTCTGTTTCCAGCACTGCCTTTGATGCCATCCCACTATTTTTATGCCATTGGGAATTGCTAGACAAAATCCAAAAGTGATAAACTCTCTGAGAGGTCATAATACCTAACTTGAAGAGTATTTTATCAAAGTCAATCTTAAATTATAAAGTTACCAAACCATCCACTAAAACACTAAATATTAAATACTTAATTCTAAATACTAAAACACCATCAAATATACTTCTCACAATTTAAAGAGCCCAGTTGCCTGTCTCAAGTTGCCTTCTGTCAGGGCCACAGAAGGATCTTGTCATAAAATAAGCCACCACAGCAGGTATTTGAAATAAGCACAGAAGGGAGGCATTTGCAACGGAAAGGCGTTAATCCAGGCCTGGCAGAGGAAATTTGGTTAGCACATCCTGCTTAATGCATCCAGACAAAAAAATACCACTGTGACAAACTGTAGGAAAGGAAGCAATTGTCCATACATATATCATCCCAAGTTATGGGAATGGCATCTGTGACCACACCATAGGTACCCAAACCTGGACTGTGTAAAGGTGGTACCTACAGAAGAATGGCTCTGGGGCTCCCACCACTGAGAAATCCAGGGTGAAGAAGGACCAAGGGACACTGCTGGGCCCACAGTTGTTGTTCTGCTTAGTCTCTCTCTCTCCCCCAGCCCCCTTTTCTATTTCTTTCTATCGGTCTACCTCACACTCATTGTTAAATAAAATCCGTATTATTGACTTTGACATATGGTCTGTCTGTACTTAGTTTGGGCAGAGGCATGTCTCACTAATCGGATTGTAACACAAAATAAAATGTTTTAAAATCCAGGAAAAACCTTCAAACTCACACTTCAGACCACACCTTCATACAACAAACTGAAAAAGTACAGAAAGAGCATTTTTCCTTACTACACTGGTTCATCACTTCTAGGGCCACTGCTACTGTGGGGTTTTTTCGTCTAGATAGAGAACTTAAGCTGCTTCTACAGCTCTTAATCTGTTTAACTGGCTTTTTGGCTGCAACGTTAAGCCCAGTAGCTGCAATGCTACTCTCTCCATCCTGAAAAGGTGAATAGGATGGCTCATCCTCAGGCACATGCATAATACTTACTCTTGGCTGTTCATGCACCTCAAGATAAAATCATCTACAATTTTTTTTTGTATATTTGTTTTGTTAAAGCGTAAAGAAAACTTTCCTCTGTGAAGTCAAATGCTCTGATTTAGGAAAAAAAAATAGACTGGGATGTTACTGCTGTACAAAATATTTCACAAGCACACAGCTGGGTGAGAGCACGTGTACATGTGTGTTTCGGATGAAGGTCAGCCTTGCTCTCAAGGATCTCCTGAAGTCCATCCAGCAGTCAGGCTTATCTAGTACATATAACTTGACTCTTGATCATTTTGATAATGATCTCTAAAGTCCTGAATAATTAGTCTTCATCATTTGAGATAATATTCCTTTTTCTTTCAAGGTTACAATTAAAATATATTGAGACTCTTTTGCTCATGTTTTTAAGTGACTTTTCCTGAACTGACAGCATGCTCGCTAAAAAAATGAACTTATTCAAGTTTTGAAACTCTACTGATAAGGAGCTTGCAAGTATTTTGAAAAGTCAAGATAAGCTGGAAAACAGAAATAAAAATATAGATGTCATAGTCTTCAAAAAAGGTTATGAAAACAGCTTCTGTCAGCTACTAGTCAGTGGCAGAATGGCTGTATTACTAATCCCACAGCATGACCTACAGCATGCAGCAGGAAAATCACAGCACATCAAAAATGAGTAAGACCAAATATAATAAGAAGCTCTGATTTCATACAGTAGAATTATTTATGGAGAAGTCAAACATATTGTACTGAAGATTTTTTATGCAGTGTATTTCTAAGAATTGGACACTTCTTATGTTTCAAAAAAGAAAAAATATGCTCAGATTGGTCTTTGATGGACAACAATTTTTTTTTAAAATTGATGTATGGTGGATGAAGTCACAAACAAATCCTGATGCAACTTTGAGTAAGGGAGAAGGAGCCACCTTTTTCTCATTTCCTAGTGTCTGTACTTCGGCCTGTTCTAAAATATTTCTTTGGAAAAAACAAAGAAAAATACCTCACTTATTACATTCCACTGATAATGTAATCTCAGCAAAACTAAATCTTTTCCTTCCACTAAAATGCAAGAAATAACTACTACTTACTTATGCAATGAAGCTGAAATCAAATAAATAATGCCTGATATTGCTCTCTCAAAATATAAAGCAGTTTTAATATCTGGTGTTAGAGTTCCTGCTGTGTTTCTCTGAGGCTTTTTCATACCAGAAAATGAACAAAACTCTATTATGGAATCAAAGAATCAAAGTAAATAACATCCCAGATATTACTTGTTGTCCCCTCGAAACAAGAAGTTATTGTAGCACAAAATAATACAATTTATTTTAAATAACAGAAAATATAAGTGAAGGGGAAGTGGAATAAAGTTCACTGACCTTTTTCCACAGTTTTCATCATTCTTATGATTTATGGTAAAGATCAATGGTAAACCACATAGGGTTTAGTTACATCCTCTGAAATTGTTTGAATCTGTAGGAGATAAATAAAAAAAATGTCAAGCTCAGAACTGTGAAATGTTCACTTTGTCTAAAGATCATTTCCATATTTAATCAGACTGCAGGGATGATTTTTAAAATGTCATGGATTTTTCAGACTGACAAGTTTCTTCACATTAGAATGGCTTCCCTTTTAGAGAGAAAAATCTGTTGTTTTCTTTTCTTCAGCTTATGTCCTGTAACTTGATTTATTATTCAGCATTAGCTGCCAAAGTAGTACAAGGGCTTTATTTGGAAGGAAGCTGAGCATGGACGTGAGAAGTTTCCTGTTCCCATTGTTTTGCCCAAATAAGTCCTGAAAAGTTCCAATTTCCTCTCTGTGCACTGGCTCTCGAGGCAGTAAAAACAGACGGATGGGAAGAAAAGCCCTTGTATCTACTGAGAACATAGAAATGAAACACATTTGAAAAAAAAGCCAAACTTCCACTGGCAGGATGAGCCTTACAGGTTATTCTAAGTGTGGATTGTTTAACTTCTGAGGAAGTGTTTCTCTTTCCATTTTTTTCCAATATGTAAAGGAAACTTTTCCAGTAAGTTAATGGAAAATGTCTGGAAGCCAACTTTAATGGTGGATTTCTCAAATTTTGACTTTCAGAAAGTGAGGAAGAGGGTAAATAGCTACTATATTCCTGAGTCCCTATAAATTAATTACAATAAAAATCATATAACCTTTTTTAAATTATACTTTAATTTCAATCTGAGCATTAGTGCCTTTAAGAATTAACTATTTATGTGCTGGTTTATATCCACTACGGTTTGCTAACAAACTTTATGTTTTCCAAACGTATGTAAGAGAAAAAGGGAAGATGAGAGTAACAAGTCATACAAATACATGAACAGAAGTGTGATGTTTTTGCCCTCATCCGTAATGGGCACCTGTTATTTTAAGCAATGATTTAATTGGTGAAATGAAGCATTTGAAACATAAGAAAATGTTAATGCTAATGCAACATGCTAACATGAAAATGCTAATGAACATGCAAACAAAACAGTCTAGGAAATTTCATGGTTTTCATTCATATTCTACCATGAGTTCAAGTGTCTTGAAACTGAAATTATCTAAGGGTTTCAGCTTTCAAGCTCTTCATTTTCTCTCCAGTTTTAAAAAATCCAAAATTTTGTTGTATCTGGAACCTGCAAAGATTTTTATTTTTTCCCCATAAGAAAAGTTGTCTTTGTTAAAACATTTAATGGAATTTTTCAACTGCTCTATCCTATAAAACCCAAGTGTGTGTTCTTTTATTAGAGAATCATAAATGTTGATACCATTCACCTACAGAATAATATGAAAGCAATAAACTGCAGATATTCCTTCCCCTTTCAGCTATTTCCAGGAGACCATAATAAACATAAAATCAGCATTACTAAGTTTTAGTACCCTGTTTTATTTTTTTATTCAAATAAAATTTATCTTAATAAAGAAATATTTCATTTACTTTTTTTTCCCAGCTACATTGAGCAAAGAAACATTTTTGGCAAGTAGACCTCTCATGAGTTTTCCCAAATTAGTTTAAGAAATGTGAAGCTGGATAAAAGTGAGGATTTCTCCCATACACTGTATTTTTAACATGCAATTCTTCTCAAACTGTCTGAAGAACGATCTATCAAATTGAATAGCTGATGCACTTTGAACATTTAGCTCCAAAAGATAGATGACATTTTTTTCATTAGTTTAAAATTTATATGCTACTGTATCTGTCACAATAATAATAGACTCTGACAGTGCAGATCATATGGGTATTCCACACAGCAGAGGTAATATGTTCTTTGGAAGATAAAATGACAATTTGTTCAAATCATAGAGTTTTAAATTTTAGACAAACAAGGTAGCTCTCACTCTATGCACATCATCCTTTTAAAATAATTTCTTTGCTAACAATACTATGGCAGGATCCAGACCACCCATATTTTGTCTCTGTTCGAATTTAACAGATTGCAGATGTCCAAGAAGATCATCAAGAAAGCCTGCTCCACAGTGCTGTTTACCTCAGAGACACAGAAGACTCTCTAGGTGCTGCTCTGAGCAGCCCTCTAGTTCCCTTGGTCTCTAAACATCAGCTTTAGCCTATGCCCAAAATCACCCTCTGTGAGCAAAGGAAGGCCCCTGGCTCCTTCATCCTAATCCAGGGGGTCTAGCATGATATGAATGCTAAATACCTTCACCTCTTTCATAGAGACAGGGTGTTACTCAAAGCAAAGCTCAGTAGTCATAGCTACTTTTATTTTAAAAAAGCCCCAAAGTCCATATTGAGGGAAGAAGAGCAAGGTGGTTTTCCTTTGAACAACAAGTAAAAGGAAGGTCAGGCTGCCAGGAACCGTAAGATCTATTATCTCTGCCTGAAGGACCTTAACTATAACTCCTATTTCCACTTACTGCGTCATCAAATTATTATTATTGTGTAGCCAGGAACAAAAAAATCCCTGAGACAGTACTAAAAACAAAAATAAAATGTTTTTTTCCTCCATTATCTAGAATTTAAGATATTTGATTATTAAATCCTGACAGGCTGATTAGCTGTACTGCTATATCATAATGCAGCATATTCTCTCTGCAACCTGAGCTGAAATCTGTGTATAATATTTGCATCCATTTACAAAAGCTGTCTTGTTTGGACACACCCAAACATCCTAATTTCCTCATTTTCCTGTACTTCCAAAATTATGTGTGTTCTCCTCCAACTATGTCTTTAAAAACAAAGTGAAAGAATAAACTAAATTTGTCTTCTTAAAACTGCAAAAGGAGAGAAGAATAAAGGTTTTTGCAGAATAAACTCAGATCTCTGTTCGTTATTTTCTTTTGTAGGACTTACACTATTCATGTCAGTATGTACTGTGAGCAGTGACACAAATGTTTAAGGACATACCCTCAGGTAAAGAACCATTTTCCTAGCATGAACAAAATTAATCACAGATCAGTCTAACACTAACCAATAGTATTTACAACACAATTTAAATCTTACAGAAGAGACACAAACCCAGGAACTTTTGGAAAGGAAATACAACCAGATGAATCATGACTGCATTATCAGAAACCTCTGATATCATCTCTTAAAGTTTTTAAACTCAGAGCAGCCACCGTATCTTTCTTTTTGTGGAAGATCTAAGCGGGCGTTTGTGACCATTCCTGCTTCTATTTCAATCTTCATAATGAAAGGCCACTTCAAATAATAACAAACAAGTTTCATTTCAAAATCTATGCCTCCTATGCAAGCTTTTAGAGTAAGGAACTAAAATCCAAACACAATAGGATCCCTGAATATCAGAATTGGTAATTTCTTTTAACTTCTAATGTATTTCTTTATTCCAAATTATTTGTATGAAATACAAACCTTCACCCATGTTGCCTCTTCAGTTTCAGAGTTATCAAAGTAATTGTGGATAGTGATTCCATACTTTATTCATTCAGTATTTGAATATCTGGTATAGCATAGATAATGTTTTGAACTTTTAAAAACTGATTCCACCAAAAAAAAAAAAATTAAAAAGAGGAAGAAAATCCTCTAGGGCCTTTCTCAGGCAATATCTTTGGAAGTTTTCAATCAAGTTGTCTATTAAAGGAAGGCTATTATAAGGTTTATAAGGAAAAAGATTTTCCCTTACATTGGCAGTTTATCAGTCAGCAATTACTGTAGAATACATGTTAGGGTTTTTACACTCTGTATTCTCTTGCCCAAAATCTCCATGTCTGTGAAGTAATATTATTCTAATAATTTTAAAGCAAACTCTCATTTGGTGGCTCTTCTTCCTGCTGCACCTCTCAGATCTACCCCTAGCTAGATATCTTGGGCTTGGTAGAACCAAGTGTGACTGTGAAAGGTTCTTCTCTGAAGGCCTGCACCATTTCATCCACAAAAAAAATGGCACCCATGGCAACTCTTAGTGCAAATATGTAAAGGCAACTTATGATTTAATAGTGGCTGAAATTAAAGAAAACCTTTTATTTTGACACAGTATTTCTCTAGTTACCTGGGAGTTTTGAAAAAACTGTACTGTGCTGAATCATAGTCTCTGGTTGCTATTAATTTTATCTGGACTTGTGCTATTTCAAATTTCCAGAAAGGACAATTGCTGAACTTAAATCAAAATACCTTCCTCAACTGGCCAGTTTTCCCAGACATTTTGCTAAATTTATTTCTGATAAATTTGTAGTCATGAGCCAAATGGTTGATACCACTCTTTTTTAAAAAGTACGCATGATTGTTAGGCAATGATTTTAACTTAACAGCAGAGTATTTTATGGATAAAAAAAAAGACCCTGCTGTGCTCTAAAATTCACAGTTTGAGAGTCTCAGCTCCTGTAAGCTCAGATGTACTTTTGAAAATGATGGATCTGTACTATCTTAAATTACTTACAGATCTATTCCAATACAACAAAGACAGAGAAATCTTCAAGGAAGCTGTACTTGCCAACTCTGTTTGATAGACTTTTCCAAATACTTATAAATACCTCTTTTCTTTGCTTTCCAGCTAAGACTGGCATGTGACTTTAATCAATTGGACTTCAGTAAACTTCACACCTCTGTTCTGTAGTGGTCTGTTAAGCTGTTAAGGCTTGTGAAGCTTTGTAGGTTTTCAGATAGCCTGTTTTTGCTGACAGCAGCTGTTTCCAGTGTGCAGTAGCTCCATATAAAAGAATAACTCAGGCCTGAGGGAATTAAGTAGACAAGTAGATTTTAATAATGCTGTGCTCAGTCTTAAAGAGAATTGAATTGTTTAAATATGAACATGGCTTTAATATTTAGCAAAGGGTCAAAATATTCCCATGGCTAATGTTATACAACATCCTACAGGAGGTTTTGGTGATCTAAATTGCCCTCTAAATCCCTAAATCACTTGAATGGGAAGAACTGTCCATGTTTAGACAATCTAAACAACTAGATAGTAGTTTGGAGGACATCTAAGTCAAACCATACTATATGCAGAAGAAAAGGGAATGAGTAATATCCTGACCTTGTCTAGGCTTAAAACTAAATGAGACTGAGTCCAATATTGCTTCAATATTTACAAAGCAATCTTGATGGCAGCAAGAATCCCTTTTTTTTAAATTAATTTTTTTTCCACTTATTTCATTGTGCCTTTAGGTGTTCCTCCAGGATATAAATAATGCATATTCTAGTCCTCCATCAGTTCCAGAGGGATCTCAAAATATCAACTTAAATACCTCAGGAAAGATGTTATGTCCACAAAATCATGGCCTATTTGAACAGCAGGAACTCACATGACAGAGAGATGTTTCTCAATCTTTTGTATAGCTGAGACTGTACCACCAGGTAGAAAGGATATGTAAGGATATCTAAAGCAGAAAGGGTACATAAGGATATATAAGCCAAGCAGTCAGCAGATGTGCAAGAGAAAATTGAATATTCCCAGACATTAAGCTGTTCTCAGACAGGAAGGGGGAACAAGGTTCTGTTGTTCTTTTGGGGATGGCTTCTTTATCCTTCTGCATTAAGAATCAGTACATAAAATGCACAAATGGTCCAGAACTCAGGATTCTTTGATCCTCTGGGAATATCAAACACTCAGAGTAGACATTTCTAATCTTACAACTCCATTTTATGTCCAAAAGATAGGTCTCTGGAGCTTTCTTAGATTACAGCTGCATAAGCAAACTGATCAGGACTTGGACACAAGCTGTAGGACTGGCTTTACTTCTGTATGAACAATACATATATAATACATACAATGCATACATACAATACATACAAAAATGTATGTATTGACAGGTAGCAATCTTCCAAAAAATACAATTGAAATGTTCAGGGAACAGCATGGACTGAGAACTGTTCCTAGCAGAGGGAATTTTCCCAGTATGCATGATGTCAACCGTGTTTTGGAGAGTAATTTGGACAGCATTTATTGAAGGTATTATAACCTCAGTCATATAAGTTTTTAAGAGGTAAAGGAGTTCTGTGTCATCACTTTCCATGTCTAACTGCATAAAACAAGGTTGTGGAGGTAGTGGTAATGCACACAGTCATCTAATTTGCACATAAATCATCCTTCAATTACATAAGTGTCTCAAAAGTACCTAGCATTTTGTCTCAAAAATACATTTATAAGCCTACAATTAATAAAACTTCCTCAGTAAGAATGAGAAGACTTTTATACACTGTATTATGAAGTGTCTGTGGTTTGAAAGCTTTCGTGAATTATGATCATATTCTCAAAATATTTTAAAACAGTATGTCAAATAAGTTTTCCTAGTACGCACATTTTTATACATATTATACAGGTAATAAGTTCAGCCTGAATTTTTCTGCTACTGTTTTGAAAATACAAGTAATCATACAGGTCATGATCTCTGGGTTTAATTAGGTGACCACATTGAAAACATTTTATAAAAAGATGTAGATAAATAAAACAAGGTCAAAACACTAACTCATTTTCCAGAGGAGAAATGCCCTCTGTGTAATTTTTGCTAGCAAGGCACCAAGGTTGCAATAACTTCTGCCAAAAGAAGTTAGAACAGAAGACTGTGAACTGGAAGAAAGACCTTACAAATGTGATATACAAGTCTAAGGTGAAAAATCTAAATTGCTTGTAATTTGGCTATCTGGAAATGTTTGTATATGATTTATCTTTTTGTTGCAGCTGGAATCAGCTGTAAAGGTAAGTTGCTGAAGAAGCAGTTTACTAACCTAGTTTATTCCCATTAGACAACACTGCCTTAAAATGAGTAATGGGAAAACAAGTCTCATTTTTCATGCATGATGTATCCATTTATGTAGCCTTTACAGAACCAAAAATATATATCTGCATTTATGAATACTGTACAGCCAATTCTGTTTTAATTTTTATTAAACTAAGCTCCTATGTTTTAAATAAGTGTTACTGGTAGTTTTTTATAGTAAATCCTTGAAACATGGAAACTTACTAAACCTCACATTAAAATATCCTCCTTAAAAATTGAATTTCATGATTTCTTTGTTGGACAAGTCTTAAGTAAACACTTCATCATGCAAAATATAGCAAAATTTTCTATTAAGATATCAAATGAAAAAAAGAAATAGCAGAAAGCTCAGAATTAACTGTCCCTTGGAACAACTTGGTTTTTGCAATGGTTCAAAAGTTTGAGGACTTTCTAAACTAGAAACTGTGCCTCTGCCTTGTTAACTAGCTACATGTGCACCATCCTCCCTGAATCTTTTTCCTAATATAATTTTCTTTTAACTTTCACAATGTCTCAGCATAATGAGTTCTACAATTTCAACACTAGAGATAAAAATTGTAAATAAATGTGCCCAGCTTGTTACACATGAAGACTTTTTTTTTTTTTTTTAATTTAGAAGTACAAGAACTGTCCAGAAGGTCTACATAAGGCTTGGTGCACATTCTCTTTGCATGATAAAGGACAGGATGCTCAGACATGACCTAAGAAAGGAAAAAAGAACAGAGAAACCAGCAAGAAATATTTAAATATGAGGGTAATCTGGAAAAAGAGAAAATCTTGTAAGATGATTCAAAAGCTTTACTTGCATTTAAAGAGACTTGTTGAATCAGTCTGTCAAACAGGCTGTCTAAATGTCCCTGTCATAATTCCAGCCTAGAGGCTGGAATATCGCCCACAGGGCATGTGTTTGCACCTCTTAACTCCCCGCAGGCTCTTACACAAGTGAGTTATGTAAAGATTTAAGGGAAAGTCTGTTTATGCTCCTTTTCATACCATTTTTTTCACAAGTGAGAATATTTTGCTACACAAGATAGAGTTACAGAGCTGGGTGATAGCAGGATGAGGAATGTAACAGTAAAATATGGGCAGTTGAGAATGGTTCAGCTGAGATCCAGTAAATGCAGGCAATGAATAGAGCATATGTCAGAAGACTGCCAAAAATGGCAGAATCTTAGAGAGGAAAGATCTGTCTCACACAATCTGCCTAGGGGACATGTCAAGCAGCAAAAGAATTGTGAAGGAAGGGGCAGTGTGATAAGTTCATGTGGCTTCATCTGGTCTAAAATAGAATGGTGTTCCCTGAGAGATAAATGCATTATTCAGAAGCCATTTCAGGTTTTGGCCAAGGCTGGACTTGAGGATGTATACAGAAGTCTGCACACAGAAGTAACCATTTCATTGTTAGTTCCTTGCATTTGCAGAACGCATTAGTGGCAGTTAGGGAGGTTTTCAGCATTGCTAATTTCAGTGGTATTTTTTGAAAAGGAGATATGGGAGCTATCATTTACCTGAGCCTTTTTAGTGAAGGTACGGGAAGGTGTCAAAGCAAAAGGGAGAAAGAAACCTTTTGTTTCTCTGCATGTAGAGAAGGGAAAAGAAAACTGAAATTGGAGACTGAATCAGAAAATACCAATGCACTATGCTACCTCTTCATTTGGTTTTCAGGCCAAAAAATAAACTGAGATGCAGATCCTGAGAAGCAATTGAAATAGAAAAGCATTGTAGCTTACAGTGGTAAGCTTAATTGTAAACAATAGGATATATAAAGTTAAGATGTAAAGCAGATGGTGAGCGATGTTCAAAGGAGAGGTCAAATTTTTGCAGATACCAACATTTTAGGGTAGTTAGTATTTAACATATATGTTAAGAAAATAGCTGAATGGTAGAACTTGCATACACAATAAGGAAAAAATATTTTGCACACTGTGTGAAATCCACAATGTTGAAAGTTTTGTTCAGTCTTCTGAACTGTACAGCTCTTATTTCTTCTAGATATTTTGCACATTATCTCAAGATTTCTTCAGCTTGTTTACTGAATTTTCAGTTTGCTTGCTCAGGAGATTCTTAAGCCAGAGCAAGCAGACTAAAAATCTGTAAATAAACTGAAGAAAATGCAAGATAAGGGCTAGAGTGTTCAAAAAGAAAGAAGAGCTGCAAATACCTCGGCAAGGAATTAACTCTTCACAATATCTACACATATGCACAATATGCTGTGTGCATGGGTGCTTTCATCATGTGCATTAAGCAGATTTTATACACAGTGGCAGGCGTGGTTTGTCCTACATACCATGCATAGAGTGCATCAGCCACTCACTGTTTCCCATTTAATTAAATAGGAAGGACATAAGTAAACTGCTGACAAAGACACACTATCACAGACAGGCATGGTGGCCTGCCGCTGTATTTAATTAATTTAAAAGTAATACAACTAGCTGAGAAGAGAGAGAAAAATCTGTGTAATCTTGAACCCATTTATTCTCATATATATACAAACATAATGACGTCCTCATAAAATCAGATTAAGAAAATACAGATAGAGTTGTAGAGGAATACATTTTAAATGTTCTGTTACTTTCTGTTCTTTTAGAAGGTTCATTCACTGAATTTGGCTTTTGTGAGGTCTTAAGGAATAAAAAGCTCCCTCATGCACTGATTTCAATTCTCTTTTCATCCGTAAAAACAAGCCAAGGAGTGGTTTAATTTACTGTTGATCACTGGGGAGAAAAAAAAAGAATGCAAAATTTAAATGACATTCACACACAAAGTTAATAGCTTTTATCACTCTCAGAAGGCAAGCATAGAGGAAGTATTACTTCATATAATATACGACCTGGTTTCAGCTTTATTGTCTTTAATAGTTAAAGTACTGCTGAACATGTGCACAGACTTAAGACGTAGAGTTATCTTAACACAGTGATAGTAGTGGGTCTTACAGTGTACTGGATTTTACTATTATCATGGAGTTATTTAATATTTTGCAGTCATAGATTTCAAATTCCTGAACTGAATGACTTACCAGCATAACAGCCAGAAAGGGAAAAGTGCAGAAAGGCTTGGAGTGAAGCTGGGAGTTATGAGTCTTAGACACCGAAAGTCTCACAAAAGGTGGGGCACCGATCTCCAGAGGCCTAGTCTAGTGCACCTAAACATTGCTTCCCGAAGGCGAAAAGGAAAACAAAAAAAAATGGCACGCTGAAGTAACAGACAAATGTGACATGAAATAAAACCTTCATGTTTCTATCACAATCTGACTAATAACACAAAAAGAGGATTTTTTTTTTTTTGTTTTACATTTCAATTCATTTCGAGGTAAAAACTGGGCAATTACCTGTCAGAGTTCACGAAAAGTGCAAGTTGCACAGGTGAAAGACCCATGCCAGAGTACAGCTTATCTCCATAACTAGAGCACTCTTTTCTCCCAGTTAAGAGCACTGTAAATCCTTCTGATGAATTGGTCAGGAGTTTGGCATTGGTCAGCTCTAGAAAGAAGATAAGAAAAAAGTTACTAAAAAAATCTAGCTCTTATCTGTTATAATGGGTCTCAGAAAAGGTATTTAATTTTTGATCTAACAAAGAAATAAAGTCTAGCAGAGTAAATTCACTCAGTAATCAATTTCTACTTTTTAAATTTCTTATTTGGAATAACCCCATGAGATAAAACAATAACAACTATGACAATCATGAATATTTTTTGAAACACTTGTGCAGTAGCTTCTTATATTCATATATTTTACTTAGAAAGTGAATTATCTAGTATCTACCAGCATAAATTCTGTGTAGGTATTCATAGTTACTCCTGCATATGTTACTATTTTTTTACTTCTGTTGTGTGTTCCAGAAGGTAGGTTTTGCCTTTAGATTGAACGTTTCACTCAGTTTCACTGAGCTGTAAATATAAGTCTGCAGCCAAACTAACTTGATTCAAAGAGGTTTTTCCCTCATCATCATCTTAAGAGAGAAGATACAATTAATACAATGGGACCATAGCAGATATCCAGTAATGCTGTTACCAACTGGCTAGGTCAGCAAGATATTTTCGGCATTTTTATGGCACAGCAAACATGGGAGAAATCCCTTTCTGTCAGACCAAATCAGCTGCATAATGCAAAGAACATCAGTAAAAGCACACAAAGCACCAGCCGAGCTAATGCTACTATCAATATGCTTTTCAGTTTTCTTATCAAACTACACATAGCTCTGTCCATATATAAAAAAAGGCTTTCCCTGTTTTCATTTATTACTGTAGGTAATAAAAATAATTTTACCATTGATGCCTTTCTCTAGTAAAAAAAATATCTCTTAGGGGAGGATGAGTAGCAAGACATCCTCATTAATACCAGCTGAATCAAGTAAAATCCAGTGAATATTAGATGTAGTAATGACAATGTGTGGATAGCAGAGTTGATTGTTGCTTACACCAAAGAGTGCTTTTTTATATATGTTTCTATAAAACAGCCTCATCAGAGTATGACCCAAAAGAATGAATTTATGCCTTCCAGCCCATCAGCACCATCTACTGTGACTTGACATAACAACAGTCTTTGCTACAATAAACACAAGTTTCAATTGTTGTTGTTTTTTTTCTTTACATTTGTCTTTTTTGGGATTTTCTTTTTTTTCCACTTGTTGCTCCAGAATGGCCTATCAGAAAAAGGTTTTTCAGAAATTCGACATTTCTGAAATTTTTTCTGAAAATGTGACTATTTCTTCTTCAGAAGAAATGATCTTGCTGTCTTGAACTGGTTGAATATTTGTAGAGTTTTGAAAATGTGTAAGGTAAAAACATTTGTTCAGTTCTCCTTGCTTTTAACTGCCAGAGTGGAGGCAAATAAGGGAAAGAATTAAAAAAAAAAAAAAAGTTTTAAATGCAGCATAAACTAAGTCCCTATAATGCATTCCTGAAAATGAAACTACAGTCCTCACATGCCTGGTCAGTATTGAATGGGACAGATCTGGCAGAATTTCATGAGGTTATCAAGTAGATTCCAGACTTCCAGCATAATCCCCCCACACAATGCATTCATAATTTTGCTCCTAAGGCAGTGAGTTATCTTTACAGCATAAATGCCATCAGGAAAGAGGTTTAAACTATTTGATAAAGGCTAGTGATTTGCTATCTGTCATCATATCTAATTTTAGCTAGATAACTTTCTCTTTTGTCTGCTTCCTTTCTTCCTTTAATTTAAAGACAGAGGAATCTGCAAATCTCTCTGCAGATTTGTGTTCGACTAATGGACTCACTGCCTTAAAAAACCTTCAGTTAAGTCTCATCAGTTTATTCAGATTCATTCTGGCACAATACCAATGCCTGCAGTGACTGTTCTGACTCCAGAATAATAATTGGGTAAATGAAAAAAAAAAGCTTTCTGACAGGTTTCAATAGGGCCTGTCCCAATCTTGGTTACATAGTGCATAGTATTTATGAACTCATAAGAAGAAAAAGAGACACTGTGATGAAACCAAACAAAAATTAGCTACGAGAAAAAAGGGATGTTACTTTTTCTCATAGAAACTGATCCAAATCCTAAATTTCCCCCTTTAATACTCTCCAGAATGAATACTCTAGCACAAGTGACATTGGTGCCTCAGACAATCTTGTCAATGGGCTTATTTTTGCCATTTACGAATGGTATGCTTACACACGCTTGCCTTCATGGGTGTAATAAACTTAATATGTTTTATTTTCAGACATTAAATCATTTAAAACTGATTTGTCATACCTGGTATATAAGACATAGATTTAAAAAAAAAGATGTTAAGTAATGAGGTATAAAAAGAAATGAGGTCCTCAGTATGCTTCATATAACAGAACAGCAACCTTCCAAGAAAGGAGTGAAAAAACCCTCAATTTTAAATTGACCATGTTCCTTCCTTTTCTCTCTCATTCAGGCATAAGGTGATCTCTAAAACTCTTTCCACACCTTCTTTTAGTGATTTGAAATGACAGATTCCTAACATTATGTGACTCGTTGTGTGCCATTCTGAGTTATAGGATGACTACTTTTTCAGGCAGGCAGGCAAATCTAGGAGAACTCAGGAAATAGAAATATATAATTGCATCCTTCAAATATATAAGCAAAACAAACTAATATTTTATATGACCTCTTCATTCTTAAAAGCCATATATTTACTTTTGTTACAATCACAAAGTATTGGTGCAGGAACATTTTCTTTTCAGTATGTCCTTCACATTCTCCCCTGCAGTCTCTTGATACTTAATATATTCTTTTCTTTTAGCTTCCAACTCCTCTTTTACCTGTCCATCAACTCTCCATTCCATAGATCCAAGCATGCTTTTCAGTCTTTTTTTCTTTTTTTTCCTAGACAAAAGGAGGTTGTGTTTTTGATTCTTTTCACTGCAGTAAGAGGAGATGGAACTTTAATGGCTTTAATAAAACTTTTCTCCTGCACTCCAATGTTAAGTTGCCCTTTCCACATACTGTATTTTGCTGTGTAAAAATTATTCTCTTATAAATGTAAAGTTTTCCTAATTCACTAATTGATTACATTTTTAATGTTTAATAATTCATTCATATTGGATATTTTCAGTGTAGAACCAAGATTAAATTACCATTATGAGACAGGTGTTTAAATGAGCTAGTCATAATCTTGAGATTAAGGGCATTCACACAATAAAAACTCAGAACACAATAGTGCAATACTGACTCAAGTACTGACTGTTTTACATAGCTAAAAATGGCAAACATAAATGTATTAATATTACATTTATATCGTATCTTTTAAAATACTGAATTTGCAGTATATGTTATGAACAAAATCTCAGATTGTTGTCCAGTCTGAAACCAGTGGACTTACTACAATACATTTAATTCAATGGATTATGTCTAATTTAAATTACTGTAGGATAATGTTTAAGCAAGACTCCACTTGGTGAGGTGGGTAGGATCTGGAGCAGGTAATGCTTTTAAAAGCATTAGCCTTTTAAAAACTGACAGAGGGTTGGATTTTCATTCAGATAGTCTCTGATGAGTTTAAAGAATAAATTCCAAAAATGTTATCATGTGATCTCATGGGGGAAGAGTCCTTAAATATTTGAAAGAATCCCTCAGTCAGCACTGGCTGAGCAATTAAAAAAAAAAAGAATTAAAAAAAAGTATTTGTCAGCATTAGTTCATAGATTAAAATACCTCAGATATAACTGACAAAGGCATTTGAAGTGACAGCTGATATGCAAAAGCTTCAGACAAAAATGCTCAAAGAAATCATTCCGCTTCTGTGCAAGAAATTACTAAGCAGACTAAGGACTCCAATCTGAAAAAAGAGGTTAATTACGGTACAGGCTGAAAAGAGTATAGAGTATGGTATATGGGATCTGACTTTCGTTAGCTGACTGGACAGGTTGTTCCCCAGCTTTTACAACAAAAGAACTATGAAGAATCAAAAGAATGTATCAGATTCAACAATAATAACAAAAATAACCATTAAAACTAATACTAATAATTTACACAGCAGATAGCCTGGGAGAGTAGCTGTCTAAGGTTCTTATTTGTGCTGGCAGTCTATATGAGATCCAGGGGTTAAAAAACAAAGCAAAAAAATCCACTGGGAAATAATAAATATTTCAAAGTCCCCTGTGTTGCAAAGTGGAAACTGAAAATTAGAAGGAAGATACTTTTTTCCAGGAATCCTCTTACAGACATTCTTGGAAAGGGCAAGGATTAAACATAACTATGAGAAATGAGAGACTTGAAATTCTGCTGAAAATCTGAATGTTCACAAAACTCAATATAATAACGCAAGGTCTTGCATTAATCTTGAGCGTGATGCATTTCTGGTGTTCTTATGTTCAAAGTCTGAGTCCTCTGTTTCTCCCTGATATTTTGGTGGTTGTTATATGTCTCTTTTACCACCAGTTTTTATCTGCCGTCAAGAGATCCTTTAGGTGCAGCCAAGTTCATTTATGCTTTAACTGCAGGAGGAATTGACCCACATGAATTACTCAAAGCCAAACACATACCCTTATGCTCCAATCAGATTCTACAGGAATGATTACCTATCTTGTAACACATGCTTTAGTTTAAAGTATTAAAGTGATTTAGTATTAATGAAAGCGATAACTTTTTAGTAATTGATCATGGACATCCAATCTCGGTCCACTTATTACTGGTTTTCATAAGTCAGTATTGCTGAACCCCATGCTTGGAAATGAGGCCAGTTACAATTAAATTAAACTAATTTCAGATTAGCAAAGATTTCAAGTGTCTTTTTTTTTTTTTTTAATCTAGTGAAAGAGAATGTCTTCTTGTTGGATAAGACTTTATATATGCACATAAGCCTGTTTTGATGTTCCTGCAACTATTTAAAGTAAATTATATTGAAATATGCCTTGCTTTTCCCAGATTCACTATGCTGGGTTTGTGACTATGAACTTGAAGAGATGTCCATAAGTGAAAGTAAAGGCATATCCCAAGACCCTTCTAGTTATACTACAGGGCACTCGCTCCAGAAAGCAAAATGAACAAAAAGCCTAACAATTTTTCTTCCATGTCCCTGGGAAGGTTGTTCCAGTGAATGGCTGCTTTCACTACAAAAAAAAAAAGAAGAAATTCTTTCTTGTGTCAAGATGAAACCTCTCCAGTGCGATCTGTTATATCCATTGCCCCTTGTCATCCCCATGTGGCTCTTCCAAAGAGAGAGCCTCCATCCACTTTGCAGCCACGCTGTTTAAGTACTGGAATACTGTGAAGAGAATCCCCCTTGAGCCTTGTCGTCTCCAGTCAGAAAAGGTCTAACTCTTCCAGCTTTTCCTCATAGGGCAGATTTCCAGATCTTTGATCATCTTCATGGCCCTTCTTTGGATCCTCTTGTTTTCCCCCTCTCTTTGTTGAATTGTGGGGACCAGCACTGCACACATTACTCCAGATGTACCCCAACAAGCACTGAGTAGAGTGGAATGACAATGTCTGTAGCTCTGCTAGCAATGTTCCAAGGTCTGATTTGCCTTTGTCACTGCAGCAGCTTTCTGCTAACTTCTGTTCAGCTCATTGCCCACCAAGACCCCCAGATTCCTTTCAGCAAGGCTGCTCCCCAGCCACACAGAGCTGAGCCAGTACTGGGCTACTTGTCCCAGGTGCAGGAGCATGCTCTTACCTTTGCTAAACTTCATACTGCTATTTCTAGCCCACTCTACCAGCCTGTCCAGGTCTCTAAGATGGCTGTCTCTTCAGACACATTGTCATGGATTGACACTGGTCAGGTGCCAGGCACTCATGAAAGCTACTCACTCACTCCCCACTGCAACCAGACAGAGGAGAGAAAATTTAATGAAGGGTTCATGGGTAGGGATAAGGACAGAGAAAATTCACTCAACAAACACCATCAAGGGCAAAACAGGCTTAACTTAGAGATATGAAGGGAATTTATTACTAAGAAAATCAGAGCAGGATAATAGGATAATTATTCAAAACACCTTTTTACCCTTCCCCCCTCGCCCTTTCCAGCTGTACCTCCTACCTCAGTGGTGCAAGGAGGCAGGGCATGGGGGTCATGGTCAGTTCATCACCTGTAGCTTCTCCCACTGCTCAGGGAGAGGAGTCCTTCCCCTGCTGCACTGTGGAGTCCCTCCATGGAAGAGGGAAGAAACTCTCCGTGAACGTCTCTAGCGTGGGTCCACTCTTAGGAGCAGCAGCTGCCTGTGAACTGCTGCAACGTGCGTCCCTCCCACAGGCAACAGTCCCCCTCAAAGTGCATGGGTCACTCTTCCATGGGGTGCAGTCCTTCGAGGACAGGCTGCTCCAGTCTGGGAGCAGTGCCCATCTCTCCACAGGACCACAGCCTCCTCCAGGCATCCACCGGCTCCAGCATGTGCACCCCCCCAATGGGCTGCAGGTGGATTCTGCATCCTCCGTGGACCCATGAGCTGTAGGGGCACAGCTGCTTCACCACGGGCTGCAGAGGAATCTTGGCTCTGGTGCCTGGAACATCTCCTTCCCCTCCTTCTCCATGTGAGAGCTGTTTCTCTCACATGTTCTCACTCCAGTCTTCTCTAACTGAAATTAAAACTGTGTAACAACTTTTTGTCTGATTTCTTCTTAAATATGCGATCAGAGAGCCATTAGCACCATTTCTAATTGGCTCAGCCTTGGCCAGCAGGACATCCATCTTTTGGAGCCACAAGGGATTGGCTCTGCCAGACATGGTGGAAGCTTCCAGCAGCTTCTCACAGAAGCCACTCCTGTAGCTCCCTGCTACCAAAACTAGGCCATGCAAAACCAATAGTCANCAGAGGAATCTTGGCTCTGGTGCCTGGAACATCTCCTTCCCCTCCTTCTCCATGTGAGAGCTGTTTCTCTCACATGTTCTCACTCCAGTCTTCTCTAACTGAAATTAAAACTGTGTAACAACTTTTTGTCTGATTTCTTCTTAAATATGCGATCAGAGAGCCATTAGCACCATTTCTAATTGGCTCAGCCTTGGCCAGCAGGACATCCATCTTTTGGAGCCACAAGGGATTGGCTCTGCCAGACATGGTGGAAGCTTCCAGCAGCTTCTCACAGAAGCCACTCCTGTAGCTCCCTGCTACCAAAACTAGGCCATGCAAAACCAATAGTCATACCCACCTTACCACCTAATGTGGTGTTACCAGCAAACTTGGTGAGGGTGTTTCCAATTCTACCATACTAATAATTAATGAAGATGCTGAACAGCATGTGGCCCTGGCGGACCCACTTGTGACCGGCTGCCAGCCTGAGTAAAACTTATTCTCTGAGTGCAGCCTGACAGTCAATGTCCTACCCACTTTGCAGATTATCTATCCAGTATCATCTCGGTTTCACCAGGAGAAGGTTTTGGGAAAAAATGCAGATGCTTTGCTGAAGTCCAGGCAAACAACATCCACAGTTCTCCTCATGCTAATGCATTTTTTTTTTATTTGCCCTTGGTGAATCCATCCTTGTTTTTCCCAATCATCCGATTAATTTGGTTTTTAATAGTTTCCAGGAAGACTACTATTACTTTTCCAGGGACTTATATAAGGCTAATGGGCCTGTATATTCCTCAGTACTCTTCTTGTAAGTGGATATGACTTTTGCCCTCTTCCACTCATCAGTGATATCCCCTGAATAGAGTTTGGAAATAGATATTTAAGGTCCCTTCCAAACCATTCTGTGATTGTGTGATTCTTTGAAATGGTCTCTGCTACAACAAAGTTACAGCTGTTTTTACAGCGTAAAGCACATATATCACTAAATAAGAGAGTAGGAAGGAATATGATTCTGTCAGTCTTTATCTGACGGGCTCATTGCACATCAGACTGCAGATTTTTGCGACCAATAGGCAGTGAAGGATAGCGAAGGGCTTCAAAGAATACCTGATAAAATTTCAAAGTAATTCCAGAAACTTTCAAACCTAAAAAGTCTTACAGCAGGAAACTAACCAAAGCATATATGCCCCCTGTACGCCTGATCTACTGACACTCAGCTGGTTTATAGTATTCCATTTTACCACAAAATGTCAAGGTTTTAAAAGCTGTAATTAAGTGGATCATTACAAGTATTGGGTAACCAGAAGAAACATGGCGTCTTGTGGGCATGCCAAAATTCTAGTAGAAGCTGAGTTCGCTGTATTTCTGCAAAATTATTATTTACACATGTGCAGTATATAACTATTTACAGTTAAATATAGCAGTAAATACCTTCAGAAGTTACAGGCAGTGGCAATTCTACTGGGATCATGGTCAGTCAGTAACAACAAAAAGTAACCTCAGTAACCATCTGAGCAAATATCTTGGTTTACTTTCATTCACTGGGCTTTAAGAATTTACTCCTCTGTCTTTTAGAAAATGAAATAAAGAGCTGCAGTGAGTAATGTACTTGTGGACATCAAGTTTTAACAGTTGAAAAGACTAAAACACTATGATGCACACATTGGAGCACATCTAATATAATAACACATATTACATATTGTCTTTTTGCATTTTACATTATATTCTACCATCATTCCACTCAAGCAATGATGGAGAATATTTCTTGTATCATAAAAGAGAAAGCTATTTAAAAAATAAACATCATAAAGCCTATTTCAGATACTCTTCCAGCATGAAAGAAGATTTCGTTTTTCCCTAAGGAACTACAAGACAGCATTTGATAAATCTTACTGTGTTTCAGCTTAGGAGAACTTTATTCCCTCTCGTCTTTTAGGAAGAATTTCTGTACCACATTGATTCAGGAATATCTTGGAAAAAAATCGAAAGCCTTACAAAATGTGAGGCTTTTGGAAAAGTTCAATTTATAATGGATATTTGGGGAAAAAAATCCTTATATTAAAAGTAAAATGGTGAGTGACATTTTCTTTGGAAATATAAAAATTCTACATGCTTCTACCTAGGAAAGAAACAAACACCAACAACCAGTCAAGCAATTTTTATTCTTAATTGCATTGTAGAATTTTTTCATGTTGTTCTGCTTCGGCTTAATAGAACTCATTTAACTGTGGTTTCAACTTTCATTCTCTAGCAAATTTAGTTTGTACCTATTAATTATGACTATCATGAAAGAAATACAGCCATTAACAATGCCAAAATCCCAATACAAGTATATGTGCAAGCTTGGGATGTGACACTAATTGTTATGAAAGCTTTAACATAATCTTCTCTTGAACTCATGAAAATTATTAGCTCAAAATATTGTTACTTGTAAAAGACTTTATAGCTACTTCCACCAAGTGAGCAGTAGGAGACCAAATTCTTTCACAACAGGTTGAGGAGTTATAATAATTACTGATCAACTATTATCTCACAAACTGGAAGAAACTTTCCCCAGGGTAATTTCCTTCTTACACTATGAACTTTGAAATTGGAACTGGGTTTGAAAAATTTGGGTAAAACTAATGCAACTGATATAAGCATCAAAGTTTATTTCATTAGATCTAGATTTAAGAGAAAAATACAGAACAGTTTACAATGGCCTACATATTTATTTTTCATTACATAAATGCAAAATAGCTGCAAGCATGCCTAACCTAAGATAGTGACAGGCAGTATTTGATAGTGAAAATGAAGATGAAAGGGCAAAAAGAAACCCTGTGGCAGACAGTGTATTTTTATTCAGATGTATTGGCATAAGAAACAGATGTTAAAAGAGGTTAATTCAATATTTATATCAACCTTCAGGAGCAGTAAAACAGTAAAACTGATAGTCACTAAAAGGAGACGTGCTTTAAAAACCAGCTAAAGTCAGACTACAAAGTTTTACTTCAGTCATGACAGCACCTAGTGGTCAGATACATAGTACTAAAATGTCAGACTAGGCTTTCTAGAGTAGATGTGCGATGTAAGAGGGAGAAGAGCATCAACTATACAGAGACAACATACATCATGTGAAAAGCCATGATATTCAAATCAATAAGAGAAAACACAAAGGAAGATGCAAGAAATCCTGAAAATTAATAAGCACTTGGCAATATCTCCCTGCACTTGTTCAGGTAAACAAATTCCTAAGGATGGTGCTCATTTTGTATTGTAGGGAATAGAAGTCTCTCCATGTTCACAGACAGGTTATAGGTCTCTAGTTCAGGTAGAGCAATATATATCATAGAATCATGGAACTGTTTATGCTGCCAAAGACCTTTTAGATCAAGCCCAATCATTATCCCAGCACTGACAAGTCTGCCACTGAATCATGTCCATAAGTTCCACACCTATACATCTTCTAGATACCACCAGGCATGGTGATTCATTCACTTCCCTGAGCAGCCTGGTCCAATGCTTTACAACTCTTTCCATAAAGAAATTTTTCTTTAATCTAAACCACCTCTGGCATAACTTGAGGCCATTTCCTCTTGTCCTATTTCTTGCTGCTTGGGAGGAGAGATTGAGACCCACCTCACTACAACCTCCTTTCAGGTAATTATAAAGAGAGATGAGGTCTTCCCTCAGCCTTCTTTTCTCCGGACTATGTAATAGATAAGACAACATAAATTGAAAGGACATAAAGCCATGTGAAGGTAGTAGAAAGTTAGTGCTCAGTGATTTAGGCATCAGAAATAAGACTCTTCCTGTCATATATTCAGGTAAACACTGTGGCTCTCAGTCTTATTGAATGGTGAATGAAAGCCTCCCAGTCTGAAGCAGTGATTAGGAAGCCAGATTCTACTTCCTAGGTTAGCCACCTAATTAAAAAAAATATTATGCAAAATACAGATAGTTTTGTACCAACATTTCTATCTGTACTTCTGTGGATGGACTGAGACTTTGAAATATCATTACGCTATTATTCCTCACTTTATTATCTCAACCAACCCCAAGATTGTGTTGTTCTTAATTTATAAGCAGTGGGAAAGCATTTCTGCGCTTTCAAGTTGCCAGTGAAATAGCTGGTGAACACAGGTTTCTTAGGAGTTAGGAAATTATGAATACTATGATGTTTATATAATTCTATAATTTTAATGGAGCCTGGTTCAGGCTCCATTAAAATTAGTGGAAACCTGTCCAGAGATTTCAGAAGTGCAATGAATCACTGGGAAATGCTGTCCTGCTTAGTATTTTGATCTTCACAGTCAACACCCATTTTTGTAGGATTTTAGATGTCATTGATACTAGTGCATATACACTAATTTCAGCTTGTCTAGGAAATTCTAAATGGAAAGAAAAATACAATGAAATTGCACATTCAACTTAAAATAAAAATGTTTCATCATATTATTTAAATCCAATTAGCTTCAATTACTTCAGTATAGTAACTTTCAACTTACACTAAAGGATTTTTAAAAATATTTTTCAAAGGGGATACCAGCTATCATGAAAGGTAACAGATATCAAGCCTTAGCTGTAGGTAAATAACTCATGAAGAAAAGATTTCATGGAAACAATCAGAAGTGCTTCATTAAGCAGAAAAATTTGTACCTCACATACCACTCTCTAGTTCGTATCTTATGAGCATATGGGCCAGTTTAAGTCCTTATGGAAGAAATTGAAGGTACTAAAGAAAAGAATAGATTGAGTGACATTCAAAAAAAATTGCACTTTAACTAAATTCCTTGGATAAATTATATTTTATTGTGTGTTAAACTGACAGACATTCAAGAATTTTATCATTTATAAAGAATAACTTCTTTCCATCTTATCTATCTTTTTTCACCTGATCTCATCTGCCATATCTGTGGTACTAAGCTAGATCTGTGGACTGGCTCATGGCAAGATACTCAGAATCAGACTGCAACGCCCTTCACCTTTTCTTGGTGGTGAAGCTGATTTAGGAAGCCTGTGATGCAATGCCATCATCCCACTCATCAGTCAGTTACAGTCTGCCACCATTTAATTGTTCAAGTATTGCTACTTATTACCAGAGTGAATATATATATATATATATATATATATAGTATTTATTTATTAGAATTACATTTCTATATGTTATTTACATAACTTGTATGTAAGAATGTGTGTGTATGTTTGTGTGTATAGGTTAAAAAAAACATTGTATACCAAGTAAAAGCCATGATCTTGGTTTAAGAAAAAAGCAACAGGAAGGGGAGGGAGGGGGATGTGAGGAGGAATGAATAGCCAAAATAGAAAATGTCTCCTGCTATCTGTCAGAAAGACAAGGTATGTGAAACCTCATAAACCTCTATATTACCTAGCTGTTGATAAACATAACTTCACAACTAACTGAGATATAGAAGAGATTTAGGGCCCAGCCCCAGGAAAGAATATACTATAGCAGGAGCAGTCACTCTCTGTCCTTTTTTAATCTTTCCACTGTGCTGAATTTTTCTCTCTTTTCCATAATGACTTCTTATATAAATTCCATTCTTGTTTAACTATTTCCCATACTTTTTCCTTAGATTTAACAAATCATTTCTAGGGATTTTGAGCCATTATACCTAGAGTGTGTTAGCACTGCAGAACCCAAAGTAGCAGAAAAATATTTGAACTCTTCATTAACAACCTGTAGTACCTTTACAGGACTTATCTAGCCTGGGCTACCATGCCCAAACTGTGCCAGGGAGCTGAGTTAACTCATTGGCAATACCAGTTAAGTCAGAGAAACAAAGTTGTTTTTTGATCTAATGGTTAGAGTAGCATATATTTTTAAATGAGTCTGTCAATCCTGATATCATTTCTTTGGAATAACGACAAGATTACTTAATATTCCCCATGGATACCTATCCATACAAATAAACCTCTTTATGGAAATACCCTATAGCTAGATCAGAACACAGATTCTTTAGTTTCAGAGTGAACAAATGGTTGTTGCCTTATGGAAGGAAGAATATTTCTAATGGATAAATCAAGAACATTTTGACAGAAATGATCTGCTTGTTGCGTGCAGCTGTTCCATGTAAGTTTCCAGATGAATAAAACTTGGGTGTTATTTTTGTAGACTCAATATGATCTGTAAGGTGACAGGAAACAATATGCGTATCTTTAATACGTAACAACAGATGAAATCCCTGTGAGCTTTCAGAAAACATTATTGGGGCTAATGTGTTATTGTTAATGATCCTATGGCTTACCATATGTCCAGAGAGTTAAGTTAGCTAATGTATTCTTGGCTTTTTCAACTTCAATTCCTTCATAAAACAAGCTGATAATGGTATTAACACTAAAGAATGAAACTACAGAGAAGAACACTTGGTTTTGTTCCAGGGTATCAGTATTCAGACTGCATTACATTCATTAGTATTTGCAAAGTTTACTTCCTGACAGTAGCTGTTTGTATAAATTCTGACCTTGATTATATATATGACCTACATGAATATGCTAGAAGGTGACATTGGAGATTGCTCATTTTCTATATAACAAGACATGGGATTAATAAATTGTCAAATACAGTGTAATATATTCAATTAAATTTTCACAAGTAGCAAGGAAAATAAAAAAAACTCAAACTTGCTGAATGCAAGAAAATGTAGAAGATAAACACAAATGAATAATGTTGAATATGCCCAGTAGCCACTTCACAGTAATTTCTGAGTAGTGGCAAATGTCATACAAGTTTTGTTCTAGAAATAATAACTTCAGAGAAAAAGTCTAGAGACAAAATTTGACTCTGTCTCATTAGTATAAAGACAGAACACCAGTGTCAGCGGAATTAATCTAGAAATACCTTGGGTGGAACTGGGCTCAATATCTAAGCTTCAGAAAACTAAAAATGTAGAAAGCATTTTTCAGAAAATGCTTGAATTACTTATTTGGTTTTGGACTTCTGTATTCTGAATTTTCAGATCTTTTTTTTTTTCTCATTTCCCCTTATTTTATAATTCATAAAGTAAGGAGATATATGCACATGTGAGCAGGCCCACAACCAGTCACATGCATACACAAGATAGCTGTGAATATTCCAAAAGAAAAATTGCAACTTCAGAAAAGCAATTGCCATTTTCTACCTTGCCAGTCACAATTAGAAATTCCTCAGATCTATTTTGGAAAAACATATGAATTTTTAAATTTTGAATGTTTCTGTTCAAGTGAATTAAAGCAACTAGAAAAAATTTAATTTTTACTTTTGCCTGTATGTTCTATCGATTTAAAAAAAAAAAAAATTCTTCCTGGCCTAAGTAAAACCTTCTCTGGGTTACAGAAAACCTCAACAACTTAGAGGTATTTGTATAATATCACCATGTAGTTAAGTTTGTAACTAATTTTTCCTCTCATGGTCTAACTGTCTACTTTGCCTTCCTGACAAACCAACCAATGACATGTCCAATAAAAGCTTTAAATTAATGTGTTTTTCACTGCAGTGGAGCAGTTAAGGAGGTCACGTAAAAAGGTATCCTTCTCTCCTGATAGCCTTAGGTAGTTGTCACACTCTTTAGAGCAGCTGGTCAGCACCTTAAAGCTGAGACTGGTACTAAACTAGAGAGTTATTCTTCTGGTTAATTCTACTGTAACCATGAATAGATTCATTTAGCCCTTTCATAGTTTTTGCTGCAAGAAAATACTCATCTTTACAGGCATCTTTATTACAAAAGGAGATAATTTTAAGCTAAGCAAGGAAGTCTGCTTAGATAAAACTCTGTGCAGCTCCATTCAGAGCAAACAGATGGAAGCTTAGGCTTCAATACTGCACTGACAAAATCAAGAAGCTTTCCTTCAGTCAGGCATTGCTCTGACAAGGGGGACATCTCACAGTAGTTTCACAGCTGTTGGAGCCTGCTCTCCAGCTGAGATCGTGGCTCAAAGTGTGAGTGCTTTTTCTTCTGTTCCCTACCACAGCAAAGTTAAATTGCATAGCTTGTACAAGAAACAGTCTGCACAAAAAGGTTGCTACTGTCTTTCAGTTCAAATATATAAAATATGAATGAATTTTGAATGTTAGCAGGGGTCCTATGTACGAGTTTGGGATGAGAAGGCAGTTCCTAACCATCAAGACCTATGAAATATTTTTCACAAGCAGGTAGTCTGATCTTGAATACCAGGCTTTTTTGCCAAACTCCATCTTATTTTCTTGGGATTTTTCTCTCTAGTGTTTTAAACAGCAATTTTTACAAAAGGGGGGGAATAGCATAATAGGAATGAGGTAGTATTCAATTTCTATAGCATCCACGCATACAAGGGTAATAAGTTCATCTTCAGTCAACTTCTTGTCAGGAAAGAAGGAAAACATCACTGCTTTTACATACCACCTAGCAAGTGATCCTACCTACTTCAAATACTATGACAAAAATCTTTTTGTTTCATATAGAGCTTTGCTTACACCTTTTGGAAACTTTCAAAAGTTTAAAGAGATACGATGATACACTTGTTTTAATTACAATTTTTTAGAAAAGTACCTCCATTCACAAATTTAATCAAAATGTTAATATAGCTTTAAAACTCTGTAATAATTATCGCTTTAGGAGGATCTCATCACACAGGCCCTTTATTGGGCCATCTGCTTTCTTCAATAGCATTCATTGCAGCCTGGGAATCCTCATGTCTTCTAAATTTATGCAAAATGCCATTATGGCTAATACAGAGTCTTCAAAAGATGCAGAAAAATATATATAGATCAAGTAGTCAAAAAGCCTCTGTAATGGACTAAAGTACCATGAGAAATATATTGCTCCACACCTGTCAATAAGCAGTTATGCATTCCTGTGCATTCAGATAACTAACTAAACTAGAAAGATCATTCCTCATTTTGCAATTAGATATAGATCTTATTTCTTTTATTTTCTCTCCGTATGATTAATTTTTATTCACAAGACTGCAGTTTACATTTGTTCATTTCATGCACTGTGGCATGTCCTGGTGTCAGTGTCCACTATTTTTAGTTCCTACACACATAAAATTATATATTTTGTTCTGATTCAGAGGTGATTTATGGCCATATCTTCTTTTTCCACTCCTTATCAGACAATACGGGTAACACAGATATGTCAGTTTGTTTAAATTAATGTCCAACACTCTCTTCTACAGTTTCTTGTCTTAATACCATATACCAGTAGGCAAAGTAGTACTATGCCTAATCCAAATGCATATGGAAGAGCTACTTGTCATCTCAGCAGCACATATTTTTATACCTCTTGGTACAGCTCTGGCATAGTCTAATTGATAATAGCTGGAGATAAATTCAGAACATTTAAACCTTTTTATATACGTCTGTAGTGTTAGCTCACAATCTGGTTGCTACATTTCACTCACAGAGAACATAATTTTAATTTATTTCTCCTCTTCTCAGCTTTTGCAGAATGCTTATATGTGCATTTACTTACAAAAACCATCTTCAGACTAACAAAGTTCTCTTTAAGTAACTTTTTAATAAATATACCCATGATTATTTTCCTTTTAAAATCTTCTCAATCATTAATCATGTTGAATACCAGATTTAAAGTCTGCATTGGATTTGGCAATGTATTTGTAGTGTTGTATTATTTGTAAAAATACTGTATATTGTATATTTGCATACATTTTATAAACCCACTGTTGGGGGTTGGGTGTTA
>VXBQ01008282.1:229-54172 GCA_013400175.1 Phainopepla nitens
GGCGGCCGCGGCGGGACGGGGAGGCGCAGGCGGGGAGGCGCTCCCGGCCGGGAGCGGTGGGAGTCCGGCGGCAGTCACCTTCCCGCCTGCGCCAGCGTGAGGAGGCCCGCGGGAGGCGACTTCTAGTCAGAGTGCGATCCGTGCTTCCAGTACGGGGTCGACATGAAGAAGTCTATCAGCTGCATGCAGGAGTATATAAAAGCGGTAGCTACGCGTGTAAGTGGTGTAAGCACGTGAGTGGACAGGCTCTGGGCAATGCCCTACACTGAAATACATCATAACTTCTGTGCTGAGCGTACAAACTCGGGCCAGTGTTTGGCTGTCATGAATAATATTTGTGAAGCAGGACAGTTCTCCAAGTAGTTTGTTCTGAATACCCAAATTAACTTCTGTGAGTTCTACCTTGAATCTTTCCTTTTATTTTAAGGTATGAAGGGGAAAAAAGATCACCTGCAGTAAACAGCTCTTCTTGTATCGACGCTGGGGACGGTTCTGAAGGCGGGGACTGAGTAATTCCCTTCCTCTGTGTGGAGCAGAGGTTTCCATCAGCTGGCACATTACTTACCGCTGGGATCACTGCCTTCCCTCCCTCCAGCGTCGTGGATGTCAATGCCTAAAACATCCGCAGTCTCTCTGATCATTGCATAAAGCGATATTGATGCCCACACGGAGCAACAAAGTTAACTCTTATAAAGCTGTAGAAAATGGAAGGATTCAAGAAACTTTTGTAATTATTTCAGTGTAAGATTTGTTAGCAGCACTTAGGCTACATATTAGTGTTGGCTGAAGCGTTCTGTGTCACATGGAATGGCAGAACTGAGAGTGCTTTCCACGGACAGAAGCGTTGTGGAAGTTTTAAGTCTGTCCAGCGTCGACTCACAGCTGGAACTCTGCAGTGATGCTTGTGGGTGGACAAACTTCCAGCTGCTTCTGAAACCGGGCATGTGAGGGAGTCCCACTCTTGGTCCTGTTCTTACCACACAATTACAGAAAGTCAGTTCTCGTAAAGGGAACAAGCTTTCTCCGTGCCCTTTGCCACAGAGGGTGGGGCAGGGGAAACAAGCGGTGCACCTTCAGTGTTCAAGGATACGGACTCATCTCTGGGGAGCTCTTCCACAGGCAGTCGTGGTGTGAGACAAGACAAAAGCAAAAATGCATGAACTCAGATGTACAACATACAGCTCGTATTTAAATAACACATTTTTCCAGATGGCTGGATGTTTTATTTACACATTTTTCTAACAATATATTACAGATGAAAAGACAAAATGAATCGATGACAAAGGCAGCTATTCTCTCAGAAACTTGTTAAAGCACCTTGTGTAGACTGGAAAACTGATCAGACTTGTGTTTGTTTTCTAAATACAGTCTGTGTGTAAGACCCTGTTTACTTAGCAATATTTAGAATTAGAAATCTACAAATGAAATGTACCGTATATCAGCACTGTAGTCAAATTCTAAAAATACTATTTGTTATTTAAATACCTGCAGAGTAGAGTCAGACTATTAGTGCAAAGAGATGAAAAAAGGAAATGAATGAAAACTAGATGAAACTTTTAACATGCTTGATTTATTGCTCACAAGTATTTTGAACTCAGCAACAAGATTTTTGATTACTTGGATTGTCTTTTGTGTAAATGCAAGCACACATGAACATATCAGGGATTATCTCCATGTACAAATGACAGTAGAATCATACCTCAGCTTTGTGGAATGGCCAAATAGGGAATGCTGGTCATCGACATGGTGGTTTCATTACAAAATACACTAAAATAATTCCCAGGTTACACAGCTCAAAAGCAAAATATCCCTTAACTAGCAAAGAAATGAGGTAATTGCTAAGAAGTCATAAGCCTACTCAAAATAAATGCTCTTGTTTTCTTTTCAAAGCAGTACTGCACCTTCTCATTTCGTACTAAAAAATACTGGAAGCTGCAATAGATGTAAGAAACATTCTTGACACTTAAAAGTTAGGGGTATTTTCTACTGCTGTCAATGAAGATGGAAATATTTATAACCTTATATAAGTGGAATGTACACCAAATAGTTTTGAAGTGGTTGCAATGCATTGCAATTGTTTTATTATAACATATAAATTCACTTAGACTTCTTATGTAATGTTGTGCAAACAAAGTGTTTTGACTTGCACAGACAGATATCCACCTGAAAATATATTTTATAATCTCATTTACAAAAAATAGATTATGAATCATTTTGAATAATCACTTTTCCACCATTTCTGCCATTTGTTTATACACCAACAGGAGAGGTACAACAGCTAGAACAGCTGGCAAAATGACAGCCTAAGACATGGTAAATAGACAGAGAAGCAAAAATAATCTGTTCTAAAATAATTAGACTGAAATAGTTCTACCAAAGAATAGTGGCATTTCTTTCATGTAGACATATAAATCTTTGTACAAATGCATAAATGTGTACAGGGTCCAGCAAAAGAGAGTCTAGATACTGAAAACTAATGAATATCAAATCTTTGTTTAATCAGGGCTGCTGTAAAGCTGTTTTCTGAGGTGTGCTACCACTTTTTAAAGAAAATTGAATTTGTTAATTTTTGTTAACAGAAGAGTTGTATTTAAATGCTTTCTTTGTTCCCATCTAATTTGTTTCCATTTTAATACATCTCAGAGTTCCTACTAAAGAAATTACTCCTTTCTTAGTTTGCTACCAACATGTTCAAATAAGATTTTTATAATGGGTTGAGAATGTGGGTGCATTAATTTCATGTCCCTTTATGATTCAGTTTGTGTTAGTATAAAAAAGAAGCGTACAGAGAAGCAAATGGTGAAGTTAAGACATTTCAGCCTTTTAATGAATTTATAAACCACTCTCACCTGCTACCACTTGAAATCCATGAGCAAGAGCACTTCATTGACACACACAGAGGGTGCAGATGGGAAAGGGGAGGAAGGTTTGGCAGACTGCATGGATTTAATTTTCTAAACAAAGGCGATTACAGTGGGTACATTTTGGGCAGCAAAGTTCAGGGTTTGTTTTTCCTTCACCTCTATTTGTAGCCATCTCTTAGGAGAACAGACTAATGCAAACACGATGTCTGTACACATATTGTAGACAAGTTAGTATGATAAATCTCCCCATCACTTTTTGTCACTTTTGGTGTAAATGATGTATAAATAATTTTTATTGATATATAAATCAATTTTATATTAATAATTATCATAAAAGATAACAAAGCTCTTTCTTACAATCTGTACTAACTCTTTAGCTGATGCAGTGGTCTTTGCTGATGCCTCTGCTCTGGGGAAATCTGTCGGGGGTTCCAGTTGTCCATATATGTAAATTCCAGAGGTGAGGTTTACTTACTGATGAGTGAGGAAGTATTTCATTTGAATCCTTTGTAATTATTTTTCAGGCAGTGTCCTGTGACTGGTCAGCAGAGAGCTGCTCAGGAGTCACAGCTTTTCTCAGGGGTTGGTACTGCAGCCTGTAGGCAGAGCCAGTGTGGTGCTGGCGACAGACCAGACTACAGCCAGAGCAGCTCTTCCTGCAAGAGCTTTGCAAGCTCACAGAATGAGTGATGAGATTGGGAACCACTGTATTATGCTTGAGGATCAGTGAAAGCAAAGACATTGGCACAGAGGCTTAGGGAGACCCCAAAAACATAAAGAACAAATGGGGCTGATGAAAAAAGCATGGTGCCCTTGTGAGAAGAGAAGGGTGGGATGAAGAGAAAGCCATTTTGAAGCTATGCCACATGAAGACCCAGGCTACTGCACTTTCTCAGGGTGGGGGACCACAGAAGTGTGGTGAAACTCCGTAAGGAGTACATGCTGTAGGCCTGAAGAGATTTTTGGTTGGCAACACAAGACATTTTAAGGAGAGTCTCAAACTTTCAAGCCCTTCGCTTAAATTCTGAAAACATACAGCTTTTTAGTAGCCTGCACACATCTGGCAGTTGCAGGAAACTGCCAGTTCCTTGACTCTAGAATCATATTTAATATTCTAGCACATATAGGATGTATACTCTTGTTTTCCCAGAATGCTCTGAGCTTCTTTTCCAATTCCTGATAAAAAATTATAAGAAGTCTTCAGTATGCATATTCATGTCATTTCTTTAGAGCCAAACTTTACACAAAAAAAAACTTATGTCTCTTTACAACTTGCATCTAAAATTGTGTGTGATGTCCTGCATTTGCCATCAGGTTTTTTTTTTTCATTTTGAAGGCATAACTTCACCTATTGCCTTCATTTTTAAAGAATGCTTCCTTCTATCATATTTTCATACCTGTTCCTGACTCAAGGCTTACAGAGTTCCTGCCAACACAGCTTTTTATTTCAACTGAGAAAGCCTCATCCGGGAGCAACAGTGATGACTATCTTGGATAAAGGCGTTGGCTTTTTTTCATGGCACTTTCTCTCCATGTTGTAGGAAATACCTGTAAATACAAGTAAATGTTCCCTGGCTGTTAATGAGAAAATAATCCTGACAGCACCTTTTATAGCATCCTAAGCAGTTATGTCCACCTGGGAAAATTTCAGCACACAGTTTGCAAACTCCAGTTAAAAAGAAGCAAAGACTATCTCAGGAATTTCCTGACAACAGCATTAAAAGTAAGAAGTAACAGGTTAAGAACCTCGTTTTGTTTCTCTCCTACTTGTACAGGGAGAACTACTAGGGAAGTAGTTCTAGGCTAGAAAGTAGGTTAATACAGGTACTTAAATTCAGTAATTTTACAGAAGTCAAACAAAGGAGGAATGTCAGGTGTCAGCTACTCACTGTGTCTGCTTTAGGGTGGAGGATTCACTCCATGTGTCCTCCTAGCAAGATTGTGTCACACAAGTGACACTTAGTTGCCATTTGCTACGACTTTTGCTTGGAGCTAATTCTGAGTTTCCATCAGTTATGTACAAAGAGGAGAAAGGTGTGTCTAGATGGATGAATTGTACGGGAACATAAGGAGGTAAAAGAGAATTAAGGTATTTTAACCAACTGTCATCTCAACATTGGTTTTCTTACTTAGTGTAGATTTAGGTTAAGATGTTGTTAGCTGGAACACAGATGGCTAAAGCTGGCTGCTTGGTTTCTCCGAGTTTTACTACTTTCGGGTAGATTGAGACAATTTGAATTTGTAGAAGGAAAAAAACCCATGGTTTTGGCCAAAAAACAGCCTAATTTTGATCTAAACAGAGTTTTCCTTTTGAAAATAAAATCCTGTGCAAGCAGGGGCTCACTCCATTATGACTATCAGTTGTATGGCCTAACAATCCTTAGTGCCTGCACAAGAATGTCATGTGGCTGTAAGATACGCCTCAGCAGTTTGAGCAAATGCAATTCCAGCAGGTTGTGCCATTTTCTTATGCAAAAGAGGGAATGCAAGTGGGATGAAGCTCTGAAACAGAAGTAGAGAATAGGAGAGTCAGGTAGGTATGACAACATGTGGTACAGACAGTAATAGAGACAGCATGTTTTTTCATTAAAAATGCATTATCATAAATGAAGACAGAAAACATATATTAACATTTTTTTCTTCTACCAAAGAGCAAGTCATACAGGATGGAACTGCTAGAGAAGTAATTTGTATTTAAGTAACTGCTTATTAAATAAATTAATTACCACATAACTTCAAGCAGTCATCAGGTCTTAGAATGTATCTGTTACTCTCTGGGATGGAAATGAGAAATTACCAAAGGAAGTGACACCTCAAAACAGGGCCGTCAAACCGTCTATAGAAACCAGTTCTGCCACTAGGACACCTGCTGTCCCCCACTGCTGACAAAAGGAATTTCAGACATATATCAGAGGGCAAAATCATCATTTACTGTCCAACTCACACACACAGTGCAAAAATAATTTATAGTTTATTATTCCTGTGAGAAAAGTATTCAGGAACAGATAAACAAGTTCATGTTTGGAACCAAAAGTAACAGAATTTACTGAATTACACTTAAACTCTGTACATACACAAGCTTATATGCTGTACATTGTCATAATTGTGAAGTTGAAAAATTACTAAATACAGAAATTATTTGCAATTTTCTTTCCTAGAAGGTAAAATGACAATATCTATTGATGTATTTATGGTGTGTGTGTATATACCTCGGAGGATACACTTATGCACACCGAGTACATATGTGTATTGAAACAGGAGTACATTGCTATACCAGAGCCAGTTGGAGACAACTGAAAGGGTGCTGGGTATCTGAGGAGTCACTGTCCCTATTTAGAAGCTGTGTTTTCCGAGTCTGTTCTCAGCTCTTGTCAGGAAAGTGCACTGAAGCATTGCCCAGAGACAGCTGCTGTTACTCCGTTCTGGAAGCACTCTGCTTCCCAATTACTGCACACGGAAGTGACGCCATTTGACAGGCTCTTGTTTGCAGAAATCTCAACAGCTGACGTCCAGCCCAGAGACAGGAAGGGTCTGGGCAGGATCAAAAGAAGCTGAACACTTTGTGTTGTCACTGTACACCAGCAAATCCAGGCACTTAGCGCTATCAGTGTTTCTGTTCTCAACTGTTCTAGAACTGTGGGCGAAAGCTTATCTTTATTATAATCAAAAACAAACTTTCCCTAGACCTCAGTAGGATTGGACATCATCTTACATTCTAACGGTACTGCATTTTCATGAGCCCAGGAATTTTACATGTTTGGCAAAGTGCATACTTTAAAAGAATCGTTCAGATATTTATAATAGCTTAACTGAAATTCAGAGTCAAAATATGATAAATTCTCTACAAGATAAAGGCACGATATTTACAGGTACTCTTACCACTTCAGCTTTAAATAAGATAAACTAAATAATACTACCATCTTTGAAATTAAAGTATTAAGAATTATAGTAATAATCTTTCATAAAAAAGTAGATATGCTTGTGCATTTAGTACTCTTGATTCTGGAACCATCTGAACATGGGCATCACTAACGTACACCCACTGTCCTCCTGATGCTCCCATGGCTTCTTTTAAACCTGAAATGCAGAAGCAAAAGAAATTTTTTTCTTGTCTTTCACAACATCATCAAGCAAATACAGTCGCTATTTCAAAAAGCGAAAGAAGCTTCTAACCTACAAGAGTAATGAATTACTTAGATACAGTCTGCTATTCAGCTTGAAACTTAGATGTCAAAGAGCACTGTAAGAGAAATTGGTGGAAGATAATGCATAGGAATGGATGCTGCCATGGCTTTTTTCATGTATTTTTTAGAAAGCCTAAGACATTTCCAGTACAGCTTCCTGAGTTCCAGCAGTAAGTTATACTAGAACACAACCAGTTCTGACATAAAAAAAAGATCTTATTTTTAAAGCTGACCAGTGTGAAATTAAGAGCACTAAAAGACCTAATCTGTTCTAATAATCATTGCAAGACAAGCGTAAGACTGAAGGAAACTTTGACTTCATTAATAATGTAAAAGATTGTCTTTTTGGGAAATGACCTTCAAATGCAAAGTGATACTACACAGGACAGAAGGGATAATGCTTGGTTCTTACTTTTCCCCCAAGGAGGGAAACAGTAAATATATATACCTAACTTTGACAGCATAACATATTATTGCTGCTGCAAATTTTTCACTAACGGACTCTGTCCTGGAAACTTATTTCATTCGTGTCCTAGGGTGACTTTATGATGCTTGTATCCCCAATCGTCTGTTCTGCATATCCATCAGGTATTAATAAGAAAGAACTAGTGTGCTGTTCTCAAAATGCCAACAAAAACCCCACACCAAACCTTGTATCTTCCATGAAAAAGATTCTTGCTATTCACATTAAACCAGAGTATTCCAGATTTTTAAGTATTAAAAAATTCCCAATCCTGAAATACGTAAGATACATAAAATGCTCAAATATTCAGAAAATTTAATTTAATGTCATGGATTTGACTGGTGTACTAAACCATTTTCAGATACTGAATATGCCAAATAATTAAATTTTACCAAGCACAACTATTCATCTGGATGTATTATTTTGAGCAGGAAAGAGGAAAGTTTTCCCTCAATTACCTGTTTAATAGCTGAATTGAAATTCCATTATTCACTCAGCTCTACATGGGATTAATAGCAGACGCAGGATATGCATTGTGTGCAACAAGAGCAAAAAAGAGTAATTAATAGAATCATAGGCTGGTTTGGGTTGGAAGGAACTTCAAAGATCATCTAGTTCTCCCAGCTCTGCCATGGGCAGGGACACCTTCCACTAGCCCAGGTTGCTGAGAGCCCCATCCAGCCTGGCCTAGGGCACATTCTGGGATGCGGTTTCTACAGCTCCTCTAAAAATCAAGATTATTCTCAGCTAAAAAGTTATTTGCTATAAATCCCTGCAGACAGCTACTTTTGGTTTACAGTAAAGGAAAGGAAGCTCTGTTCGTACGTACCCAGAACAGTTTTAGTGGCAGAAATATGCTCTAGCAATTTCTTGGAGGATGTCCTGACTTTCACATACGCCGCATAATGACCACCTCTCATTGAGCCACTGTGCTCCACTATTCCATAAAGACTGTACAGCACTCTTGCACCATCCATAACGTTCTGCATTCCCACAAACACAGAAAACAAACGTGAATTATTTCACAGTGAATTTTACAGGCATCTTTAGTAGGTATCAGCAGTATGATTCCAAGAGGCAAACAGACATCCACAGCATTTCCAACAGCAAAATACCTCTATTACAAGTACTCAATAGTCTTACTAATTTAGTTACCATAGAGGCAGTAACACTTGCCCTTAATGCTGTTAGATACACCAGCATCACCAGGGCACCACACCTTAACTAATACCAGCTAACATCTGTGATATTCTTGATATGAATGGGATTGCACAGAGTTACAGCTCTCATCTCAGGACACTATTTGAAAAATTCACTCTACAATTTAATTAAAGAAGGAGGAAATAATCATCATTATTATCATCATCAATCCAATTGAACTTGTGGTCAGGACACTGACTGGACAACTGAAGCACAATAAAAATAAAGATCTGAAATGATACCTTGCAAGATGCAGCACAAAATGGTGCTAAGTCTAAAATCAATGGGAAATCCACATGCCTGTTTACTTTCCGTAGACTCAAACCAGCCTTCAAAAGAAAAAAAAAAAAAAGACTTTAAAATAAATATTTTACTAGGAAGCTTTTTAAAGCTAAGGTGTATCACTCTACTAATAAAGTTAACCAAATCCAAGGGTAAGATTTTAACTGATTTAAACCTTCTTTGTTATGTGGCTGCCACACGTGAGCCTGACAGACACGAGGGGTTTCCCTGGATACATCAGGATGGCTAAATGCACTCTGAAGGTGTTAGGATAATCACAACAAACATCAGCATGTTTCTAGCAGTGCTTCTACCAGGTCTCCATCTAAAAAGGCAGCATTGGGATCCACAGTGACACTTGAAGAATTGCTTGTCCTCCAGTGGGGCAGAGGAACATACAATGGGTTTCACCTCTTACCTGGTGGAATCTTTTCAGGTGGAGAATAAGAATAGCAGGAACTGAAGAAATCAGCAGCTGTTTCCGAGCATTTGTGTAGACACCTTCCATTTTCTTTTCTGTATTTATGAATATCAAAATAATTTGTAAAGTGAAGGCAGTCATATGGAATATTTAAAGTACTTTCTAAACATCTGACAGAATATGCTGTGATTTTTGTACTTGTATAAAACACAAGGGAAGTTTTGTGGAGTAACAAAAATATTTTCTCATTTTTCTAGTTATTAATAAACATAATCTGCAAAATCTGAGCATTATTTTAGCCAGTCTTGTGCAAATCAGATCAGAAGCTGGAAGCCTGTCCACTATCTAGGTCAGCTTGCACTGAGACACCTACATTGTCTGTTACTATAGCACCCAACTTTCCTGTTAAAACCTAAAATAAATGGATGCTCCCTGGAGAAAAACAGGAAGGCACAAGTCTCTTTATGCTAATGTCCCAATCACTAAGAGTTTAGTTTTCCATTGTTCAGTTCTTTCTGAATGACTACATACTTCATACTTATTTAAGAGAAAGGTCTGAGGAGGGCTCAGGAAGCTTCCTAACCTGCTGGTTTCAGCGTACAGGATTGGGATATGTGGCCTTCAAACCCCCTGTGGTGCAAAAGGCATGGAACACAGGGTGCTTACCAAAAGTAGCACTGTGAAAGCTCCACAGAAGAGCTCCACAGTAAAAGAGAACATGCCACTAGCATTTGATTTTGCTGAAAAAATTAATTTACTGGTTCAAAAGAAAATAATTCATTTGAGGTATAATGCAGCATTTAATGTTTGATTGGGTGACCTCTTACATCTTTTGTTTTAGAAGGAAAAAACACATAATGATTAGTTGTGAATTGATTTGCCTTTTCCATGGTGCCCATGGAACCAAGTTGTTATTTATATAGCATTAACAGTCCAATGATGATTAAAGGAATGATTATAAAATACAAATAATTTTTTCTGAATTTACTCATGCTTAACTTGTGTCTCTCCAGATATCTATAAATGCAGAGCAAACAGGCAATTTTTTATTATTATACAAACTCCCTTTTTTGTATTTACAAATTATCAGAAGAGCCTCAGTTTTTTATTCTTCTGAATTTCTATGACGTAAAAAACCCCAATCTTCCAGTCCTTCTAAAATGTTAATTTTTCATTAAATTGAAGTTGTTTTTCTTATTCACTGAACTCCAATGGTCTGCTTGGGCTATACAAACATTGAGGAAAACATTGTCACAAGAAGGTACTACTGTCTCATCTCCATTCTTACAAATTTTTGGAACTTTTTTTTTCTCTCTTCATTACAACTGTCTTTTTTTGCCTCTTTTCCATACATAATTACATTACTTCCCTGAGTATGTAAGCTACTGGGGCTGAATATTACAACATTTATTTCAAAGCTGTGAGGATTATAAGGAACAGAAACAGCAGCAAAGCTTAGTATTGAGCAATGCACACACTCGGTTTACAGTCATCTTTAAATTCTTTATCTTGGATGGAATAAAGATGCAAAATGAATTCTATGTTACGTCTATGATTATGTTCTAATATAAAAATTAGTCTTGTTGCCATTGCCTGATGAAGTTTTAAGTTGTTACAAGCAAGTTTTCTTGGGGAGACATTTTCTATTTAACCCCAGCAGGGAGGCCCATGCTGGAGCAATGAAGAGCAGCCAGCACACAGGCTTTGGGAGGCAGTGCTGGAAATTGTCCAGAGGTACAAGCGCTTTACCTGTGGAGTTGGTTTTCTTCTGATACTTCTGTTTCCTTTCCGTGCAGCTCTCACATAAAAGCTTGTTGTTCCCCATTAAGAGCTCTACAGAGGTGAACTGGTAAAGGCAGGACTGAACAGAACATTCCTTTGAGCTAGTTATGTAGCTTTGGGAAAGTGTCTGGAAAGCATTTTGAGGGTTTTGGGATAGCGAGGATTTGCCTACTGAGAACGCGGAATTATTTGATAAACCTAATGCTGGATCTCCACAGCTTGATTTCTTATCTTCCTTTACAGGATCACAGAAGCTAAGCTTGGATATGGCACTGGAAATCATCTCTTGGTTGCTGTCACTCGGCTTGTTGTGCGGCGTTCTAGGGTTCAAGTGGCTGACGTGCACCCCAGACACGCTGCTGGCAGGGCTCAAGGCCGTCTGCTTAGGAGCACTTTCGCTCTCTGAGGCTTCACTGTCTGCATCAAAGCTGCTTTCGGAGCGGCTGGCTTCCTTCTCGCTGCCCTCCGTCTGGCTTCCATTGACAGCTGCCTCCGCAGAGGGCTCTTTGGAGGACAGGACGCCAGAGCTACCTTCCAGCTCAGGCTTTCTGGCTTTTTCCTGCATGATAACGGGACTTCTTTCTTCTTCCTTTGAGGAAGCTTTTCGGGCAAGCCGTCTCTCGTGGTTCAATTGATTCTGTAAATTATGGCATTATTAATTCCGTAACAGAGGGGAGAAACAGGAAGCAGATTTGTAAGCGAGCAAATCTTTCTAAACATGACAAATGCAAAGCAAATTATTGGGGAGTTATATTGTTTTATATTCTTCACCTCTCATGCTTAAGATAGCTGATTTCCTTAAGATGTTTTTAAATTAACTTAGGATTAGAAACTATATCCCAGTCAGCTTAGAGCATTACAGTTACTGTGAGATCAATACTTCCCACAGCTAATTACCTTCACTTTGTGACAGCTGTAGATGGCACATTTGAAGTGGTATTCTCTTAATCTAATTTAAGCTTCTAAAAGGTCCTCAAGTTTAAGCTACTCCCCTGGCCTCCCATGAGAGGCCTTAGTTGATGAGCAGCTCCAGAAAAAACTGAAGTTACCATGCAGGCATTTGTCATAGAATTAACTAAGGTATCCCTAAGAGGATGTTTGCCCATTTGAATATTATCTGAAGCTGACTTTTTTTTTAATCAAGATTGCAAGAAGAAAAAAAAGATTGCTTCCACAGAAAACTACTCCTATAGATTTAGAAAACCAAACCCACAAAGCTGGTATATTTTTAGGTGATTTGCAAATGTTCATGACTCTTTTCTTGCCTTCTTTTGTTTGGCTACTTTCCAAAAGAAACTAGCAATTTTCCTTCCCCTTTTTTTCCCCTTCATTTAAACTGGATCAAAATTCCAGTGGTACCAATGGGAATCCTTCCATTCATCTCAATAGTCTGAGTTTTAGGCCTTTTCTTCTGTAACAATCAGTTTCTGCACTACTTCTTTCCATCCTTTCCTTTGTTTCTACCTCATGTCCTTTTTCTACTTCTGTCTCATTCTCCTATCATTCTTTTATATTTTGTATTTTATATTGTATTTTATATGTTGTATTTTTTCTTCACATGTGTTTAATGTGTTAGGACCTGATTCAGGAGAGGTTTTGTGGTACTCAACAGAACACAGACCCTTTCAATAGTCCCAAAAGCAACATGAATTGAAACTAGCCTGCAGATTTTTTTTTTCCCCTATAAATGAAACCCTGTAAGTGAAAGTTAAATGGTTACCAAAGACTGTAATTTCTCACACTTCTAATGATGGCCGAAATATTTTTAAACAAGTTTATGTCAGCTATATGTATACTAAAAAACCCCACTGACAGAGTTAAAATTCCCTAGTAGTTCTCAGTCACCCTAGAAACTTGAGTTAGCTCAGGATGACTGGTTAGTGTGAGTATTTAAGGTCTTACCTTATCTTTTGTTAAAGTGTGTTTCTTGACAATTTTGGGTTGATTATTCAGTGTACCGATAGAAGAACAATTATACTGACCAAGATCTGCCTCCTGTACACTTTTACTTTTACCTGTTCTTCCCAAGGGCACAGGTTTTGCAACCTAAGAAATTAGACAGGAAATTAGGAAAGGCAACCTGTCAATTTTGTATTCTTTTGCAACCTACAGAAAAGATGAATGTAGGTGGATTTTTTCCTTTATTTTAGAAAACAGCGACTTACATAAAACCAATTAAATGGCCCACTGAATTGTAATATAAGGCTACTTTCTAATTTTTTTTTAATCATAAACTCACTGTCAATGTCTCTGAAGGTTCAACCGAAAGCCACAAGGAATAGGAATGATACAAAAGTTCTGTATGTAATACCACACAAAAGCATCTATTCTGTATTGTATAAGCACGTGCAGAGCTGTACGAGATGTGAGTCTACAAAAGGGACACAGGTCCCCTAAGGCAGTCCCGGGTGCAGCCTGTGACAGCAGAGCTGCCACACCCCCTCTCAGTTACTGGGGCAGCACATGTCACCTGTAGAGGGCAGGGCTGACTGCAAAGTCATGCCCGTCCTCAGGTAAGTGCAGCGACGGCTGAACACCCCCAGAAATCCCAAATCTCAAACAGAGCCCACAGAGTTCCTTGGTACACACGGGAGCCAGGAAGGACAAGGGCCCAGATACTCAGAGTGCTCTTAAAGCCTTAACTCCCACAGGATCTGCACCCTGTGCACCAACGAAGATGAAGAATTCGTCATGAAAAAACATTGGTGTTTGGAGAAAAATACATTTTATACAGAAATAAATATTACATTAATTATTCTCCCTTAAACGTAGATGAATATATGCAGAAAGGAGGAAGAACCACTCCTAACCCACCCCTACTACTCTCACATGAAAAGCTGAAGTCCTGAAAAAAAGCTTATGCCTTCAAAGGAACACAGTTCCTCTGCAGCTAGTGGAGGCAATCCATGAAATGTTGAGAACACCAGAATAAATAAATTCAAATATCGGTTTTTAAAGTGTCTCATCCTGTAGGTAAACATCAGCCCAAAGGACTGAGGTTCTCTAGATGCAAACCAATAGGTTAGAATCTGACTCTCTGGACCTCCAAAAAAAAGGGCTTATAATCATTCTATTTATGTAAGTACAAACTATTGAATTAAACTAATCTCAGACCTATATATTCTGTGGGTTACTATAGGCATTTGATCCAAGTTTGGACTAATTTAAAGATATATGCACTTAAGACATTGTATCCCTCTCTATATATATATAAAGAAAATCATATCATGATTCATAATGGATAGATGAATAAAAGTACATGTATTTATAAACAATGTTACATTTTTAGGCTTGAAATCAAAACCATGTGTATATGGATAAATATCTTCATAAGGCTATTAAAAACAATCACTGGAAGCAATAGTTACTTATTACAGATTCTGTTTCTTACCCTCTCCTCTATTATAGGAAGTGAAAGATCAATGAAAGGTTCTTTTACTGTTGAAATCTTGAAAAAAAGAGAAAATGCACTTAAATGCAAAGAACAATATATGGGTTTAGTACATAGCTCCCTTTGTTTAATCAATTCATTATCAAAAACTACACAACAAGCTAATTACTTACAAGATGTATGAAACTACAATGAAGAACTTCCCACTAACTTTTTAAGAAATTTCTTAAGTTAGCTTTAATTTTCTTTCTAACACTACACAAAACTTCAGCATGTCGAGGTAAAGGGCAAGGCCATTCATCTGGGCATGAACTGACTTGAAGCAGTGTGGTGCTCACTCTCTCTGAGCTTCAGATGGATTTTCTGTGGTACCATTTTGCAGAAAGCTACCCTTTAGAGTTTCCTGATTCTGGACACTTCTGCACAGGTGTTTGAGCTGTTATGCAGCAAGGACTGGTTAATGACAGTTAAGTGACGGGTTCTAACCTCATGCTCTGAGTTAAGATTAAGTCAGTCTTACTGGTTACAGTCAAAAGTTTTGTTAGATTTTTTGACAACATACACTAATTGGTAAAATAAATCCAATTACAAGGGAAAAGGGACTTGAAAAAAAACCAACCTCTTTTTTTGTATTGAGGTTTCAATTTGCTGTGTATAAGCTGGAAATATCTTGCAAAGCATACCTAAAGACAATGTCTTTCAGCACTTTCCATCTGCCTTTGTCACTAAGTTCCTTAGGCTCTCTCCCTTGCTGTTCTTGAATTCCTTCCAAAACTGACTTATCTTACCTCTGAAAAGACTGTGAAAAACAAAACCTTAAAAAAGAAGTAAAAATCATGTTGTATATTTAAGTCACAGTCATGCCATCAATTACTGTCACCGTGTCCCTTCTCTTGTATTTGTGACCCCATCTTCCACCTGAGCCATTTGGTATGGACTGCAAGCTTATTTTTACCTGGTGTGCGAGGAACTCGGGAATGTTTAGGTTCCAGTAAAGCAATAAATGGGATCAAAAGCAGGCAGCTCTGGTGACTGACTGCCTGGTGAGCGATGTTCAAACAGGGGTTCCTCTAAAGTGTCGGTTTGCATGAACAAACATGTATCAAAAATATCTTGCTAGTGCAGGCAAAGGAAAATGAACTCTAAACTCTTCCTCAAAGGGCTACAGCTAGCATATTCCCAAGTCCTGTGCAGGCAGAATATAAGAATCCAGCAAAAATAGATGAGACATGCAAAATACATACAACCTCTATTTTTTATATGGTCAGAGTTCTTCATTGGTACTAGCAGCACACTGAAGAGTAATCTGCACATCACACACAGGGAAGTTTACCTGGCACTGCAGAACTTTGCTTAATTTTTCGGATTAATTAATTTACTTAATCTCTATAATACGAAATAGAACGTTTTAAACCAAACACAAATGTAACATTCAATTAGAAAAGTCATGCAATTAAGATTTTTCTCTGTCAAACTTAAAAGAAAAGTACAAGGATCATGGAAAGCATTTATGATGGAATGTCAGTAATATTAATTATGAAAGGAATATACTGTTCATTAGGGTTATTACATTAATCATAAAGAATACTTCAAAGAAAAAGAAGTAATTTTAGCATTTTCCCACTCATTCTAATTCAAAGTAAGTAATTTCCAATTTTCAGGTGTATCCCAGAAGAGCAGGCAGGAGGATTTATGTTTTAAAATAAGTGTTTCAAAAATATCAAATAACACTGGCATGTAACAAATATGATTATAGAATTTGGAACCTCCAGCCTTATGTCAGATGTAAAATCAAGCCCAGTACTTGAATCCTTTTTGAATTCAAAGGATCCCTCTTCTTAGGTTTGGGAGGATAATGCTTTAAAGAAGGAATAAATCATTTCAAATGAGAAAGTCTCAATAAAGTCTTGTTTTTACAAACAAACAAACAAGTATAAAATTGGTAACACAATTTTATACTTTCAAGACAATGTAATCAAACCAGTAAGTGATCTATTCCACATCAAACCAAATTCCAGAATACCTACATTTTCACATTCCTCACACATGACAGTGCTAGTCAATTCACCAACAAAGATCCTATCTATGAAGTTCATCTTCACACCCTCTCTTCCATATGCTGAAAAAACATTGCCTTTTTTAAATGTGAAAAATAACACATCCAATGCCACACTATAAGTACAACAAAATTCTTTCCAAGATATATTATGAAATCACAATTTTAAACATATTCAAAATGTTTTGAACACAATACAGTAACTAATATACCATATACTGTGTTATCTCAACATGTAAAAATATTTTAGTGAGAAGGTTCCCTTTTATCCTTCCCTTCCCCATCTTCTGCAAGAGAGTAATAATACTGTATCTTTTAAGAAGAAGCTTTTTAAATCTCAGTTTTCTTTTGAATACATAATATTCCATTGCCTTCATATAGACACTGGGGTAAACAGAGAGATTATCACCCTTTCAAAATGGTTTTTGCAACTATAAAGCTCTAAAACATGTAACAAAATCCTTTTCTAATATATCTTTACGCCTTAACTTTTGCAGATTTGGGAAGGATGACTTACAAAACATCTTGATCACTAGGACTTTATTTAAAACAAAATTTCTTAAATTAGAACTACTGAATAAACAAACACATGCAAAAAAACCCCCAAAACTCTTATTTTGAAAAAAATGCCTTCTTTAGAAACAGCTGCCTATCTTGACTTTGTAATTGTATTTAGAGTGCTCACAGTACCAGTCACCTGATAGAAATCAGTTTTATTTATGGAAAGTGGCCTCTCTGAGTAAAAAGTAATTATGACCATGTAACGAATATAAAGCAGACTATTTTCGAAAACAAAATTAAATTCCACCTACTATTAAGAGATGGATTAACACAGGGGAGCCTTTCTCCTGGCTACAAAGATGCAAGTCAGCACACACTAAGCTCTCTACACACTAGGTACGCGCTAGGCGGCACTAGAGTAACACACAATAAAGTCTGGCCATTACAGCACCCCCATCTCCTGTTCCCAGTTCTTCAGGCAGTTCTGAAGAAAATGGTACTTAAAGACTAGTGCAGTTCTAGAAGTTTTCAATGAGGAGTTGCATACCTTTGACTTTTCTTCTAGTTTCTTCATCTGCTGTCTTAGTAGTTGGGTTATTGAATGCTTTTAAGATACCAGTTTGTATACGCTAGAAGTAAAGACAAAACCAAGTATTTTAAGTGTAAAGAATTCTAAAAACTAGTCATATATGATTAGACTTTATCTCATTTCCACAAAATAAATGTAATTTAAAATTGTAAAACTACTGTTGTTATTCACTAACAATGTCAAAACTTGAGCTTAACTTTAGTAGATAATCATCCAAAAATTTCTTTCCCTTAAAAGGAAACCATCATAGGGCACTTCACAGGTTACCGAGAAACGATGAGATTTTCAGTGAACTAATGCTATCCATTTCTCCCACTGGGAATGGACTTATACTGATGGCCTAGGATACAAAATACTTGGAAGGCAGCTAAGAGACTTTTAGTAGCCAAACTTCAGTGGCTGTATTTGGGCAGTATTTTTATCACTTCTGTTTATTTTCTAACACTGCCAATTCCAGAGGTATGTTAGAAAACCTTAGAAGAGAAAGAAAACTGCTTACAAATCCATATAGATGTTATCAACATTTACTCAAAAAAGTCCTAAAAGCTACAGTTTTGAAAGAAGGATCAGAAAGAAGCAAATTCATTTATGATTTGTAGCTGCCCCTCCAGATGGGAGTGCTTCTCCCTGCTATTTCTCAACTGCCTGGAGGTGAAGAGATGCTGAATTCCTGGCAGCAGAACTGCATGGGCTGGTAGAAAAGCCCAACCTCTGACATGCTGCAGAGAGAGAAGCAGCAGGATGAATCAGGTCCCCTGACTGTAGCTAGCATGCATGACCTGTGCTTTCCCTTTTCCTGGCAAATGTCCTGTCTCTCTGATCCTCAAACTCTTGTCACATGTACGAGTCTCCCCTGTCGGTGTGCAAATGACTTTTATAATTAAATACTGAAGTCACACTTAGAGAAAAGGACCATTCTAAGAGACAAATGGTGACACCAAACCTGCAAGCAACTCAAACCCTCTGTCCTAACAGGAAAAGATTAATACATGGTTCTAGTTTCCAGGCAGCAAAGCACACTTCCAAGCCACATATCACTGTAGTGTGAGGATGACAGACAGTGTCAGAGGTTTGGTTTCCAGTTCAGACACCCATCAGACCAAGTCATACTCCGACCTCATGAGTATGTGACCTGGCTTGTGAATTAACTCCCGCTGCCCCGAGCTCAGCTTTGTTCATCTTAAAGCCAACAATATACTAAAAGGATTAATCAATAGGTAATTCATGAAGTTGAGCACCATAAATGGGTTTAGGGCCATAAGCAACCCTTTTGTTGGGATTAGCTCGTTGAACCATTTATTTAGGTCAAAGAAAGACATAGTCTTTGAATGGGCAGGGTGCTGTGGACAATGGCAGCAGACATTAATCAATTAGCAGCAGGGTTCAGCCACTTCAGGCCCCGGTGTGAAACCATCTCCAGCCCACATTGCTGGAGACGGCAGTCGCTATGTCATCTTTATTGCTGTATGGCCAAGCTTTTAGCTTAAAAGTCCACTTGCGTACACTTTCCAACTTTTTTCCTCAGGAATAGGAAAAAGTTCAGCACTGGTGTCCAATACAAACACAAAACCACACAGAAGAGGCAAAAGTGTAACAGGATTTTTGGTTTGCTCCTATAACTAGTGCTGTATTATGTATTATATGTATTTCTCATCAAAACTAAAGGTTTAAAAAACAACTAATCCTGACAGGGGAAGGGAAGCAGGGATGGCCAGGCTCCTGCCTGTGCCCAGCTGGTTGTCTGCCACCTACAGACCTGAAACATGGGATAATTAATAAAAACCAGAGAGAGGGAGGGGGAGAGAGCTTTTACTAGTACTGTCGGTGGCAGAGCACCCCGAGGTGATAAAGATGTGTTTGCAGTCATGCACCATTAGGGCAGCCCTGGGGTGTAATTGCAGGGCAGGGTGGCAGCCACGTCTCTCTGCCCAGCGATGGAGTGGCAGAAATACTGCCCAAAAACCACCATAAATTCTTACCATTTTCCATCACTCTTTTGAGGAAGGTGCTGTAGCTGTCGCTGGTCTCTAATAATAAATGATTCAAAAGGCAAATGCTAATGCAGGTTATTGCTATGATGGCACATCCACTGGTGAAGCTGACAGGAGACTGACTTGAGGGGAAAGCACAAGCACCTCCTGGAGAAGCAGTTTAGCTTTACAATAACCCTACTTTCTGTGACTCCTTTGTCAAGGAAACAGTTTTCACCTTTTATTGCATGAAAATCAAAACATAAAATAATGAAGTTTCCCTCTGCTACAAAAATGGATCAACTGTTTTCTAACTGAAGTCAGCTGCTTCTGTTGTATGCTGTGTTCAAGACATCATTTTCTAAGCGTGAGTGTCAAGGTTTAACTGTTTCTTCTTGCAGTTCAGTTCTGTTTATAATGAAGAATGCTGACAAGACCAATAAATATTAGTATTCTGGCAGGATGGGGATTTGTTCAGCTCTAGTGTAGTGCCAGGAACCAGGCTCAGACACAGCTTTACATCTTATGGGTGAGATAATTCAGCCCAGGACACAACATTCATTGAGTTACAAAATGAAAGGGAAGAGGAAGTACTCTGGTCAGTACAAGATTTAAGGCCTTCCTTTAGAGGAGGCCTAGAAAAGGCTATTTACCACAAAGTATCATCGGAAAAGAAGGGTCCAAGACTAAGTCAGACAGATTAAATCTGTATCGTCAAAATAGCAACCAAACACTCCCTTTCTTGCATGAACAATGCAGGAAGCACAAATAATGAAGGAAAAGGAACAAAAAAAAACTCACACGAGGATGTTTTCAATATAACAAACTGCTTCTATACTTCAAATATTTGGATGTAGATTTTAAGCAATGAAAAGCAGCACCTTATTGATAAAATAGGGAGTTCTTCACACTTTTAAGAGACACAAGAAACTTTGCAAGATTCCCCCCTCTCCCCCCAATTTTCAGTGAAAAGTTTTGGTTAAAATTATGGACTGCTAAATTTTGTTCCAAAGCTTTAAAAATTCACTTTGTCAGCTAACGCAGAGGTCCTACCTTCACTTTCTTTACGTCTCGGATGTCTTTTTTTTCCTCCTTTTCTTTTTTTTAAAGGCAAACAACTTGGATTTCTAAAGTTATCATATTCTACTCACCATATTCCTACTACCAACTGAAACTAATTCCAATCAACTATTTTAACAAATCAACATGAACATAATTAAGTATCTTTCAAAAAATTATTTTTCTCAGGATAATGAAAATAGACACTCCTACTTCATTAAGTACATCTTTAAAACACTGGGAACGTGAGGAACATTGAAGCAATGGCTAGTAGTTCACTTTTAAAAGACACACAAAGACATTACTTTTGTCTCCTCAATCCTGATTGCATCCAATAGATAGTGCAGAAGTTCCTGGCTGTCCTGCTGCTGGAACCCCTTAAATCGAGGTGCCCTATGAAAGAAACAGAAAGAAAGAATTTAAAATCACGTTGGGAGATTCTTAACAAAACAATGCCAACATCAGACACTTGTTGGATGCTGGGGTACAAACAGGTACAATCCCTGCAGAACCTCACAGAGTTTAGGAAGCTCCTGGTGCAGCAGGCAATTTTGCCAACAAGGCTGCACTTTAACCTGGGTTGCAGTTTGCCTCTTATGGAGTATGGCTTGACTAAAATACAGATTTGCCAGTAGAGTCTCATCCATCTCCTGACAGACTACACCAGTACTTCTGTACCACCAGACATTCCCAATGTCATGGAAGAGAGAGAAAGAAGATTTTCCAAGTGCTTAACCTCCTTTGTTATCTCACCCTTTTCTCAATTGAGGAGAAATCTCAAATGAGCATAAACAGTCCTTTTGGATCACCAACAGCATCCGCACCACCCTCAGAAGCCAGAAGAGGAAAAACTGACGCAGTCCATTTCTGACTATGCTCCCCTTTACACTGCTGATCTTTTAGGCAACTGCACAGGGGTAACATTGCATCAGTTCTGAGACAGCCACTCAGTAGCATCAATCGCTACTACTCAAGAACTGTTGAATTCTTTTTTTACTATTCACAGCATCTAAATGTACTCTAGATATCATATTTTTTCAGGCATAGATTACATAGAAATTAGAAAAAATAAACTTATGAGTACATGGACAGATCCTTAAGGTGTTCTCCTTACCACAGCCAGAAGGCTTCTAACAAACAGTTTGAAATCTTCAGGATCTTGCAACCTCAAGTGAGGGAACAGTATTTACTATTAACACATCCCTACTCACATTAACTGTAACTGACTAGCCAAACTATACCTGTCTTTCCAGGCAGGTTGCCCTTTAGATCTTTAATTACAGTTGTGAACTACTTAATCTAAAATGAGATTCCAGAGAATTACAGGGAGTTGAAAGAGACCATTGGAGGTCTCCTAACCCAACCTCTCTGCCCAAGCAGGGTGCCCTAGAGCAAGTTACTCAGGATTGCAACAGGTAGGTTTCTGAATTTCCAGAAACACCACCAAATGGCAGCTGTGACTCTTGCTGCAGACTGAGGTGAGCACAGGCAAGCCTAACCATGCACACCCCTTCCAAAACCTAGCACAGGGGACAACTGGATTAGCACAGCTCAAACAGGAATTTCATCAATCCGGCAGAGCAGCCAGAAAAACCAACCACTCACTCAGCTCCTCAATTTTATTAAACACATGCTGAACCAGTTTTCACTCTGAGCTGTGGATTGCATGCTGTGGCTAGCCAGTACACAGAGCTGCAAATACACACAGGTATTTCCCCTGGCACAATGATCTCACTTGCCTAGCAAAGCTCTTCAGCTGCTCAGGGTTCTTGAGGGTTAGTGAGGCTTCCATTGCACTCCTACACTGAAGCTGCTCAGATCTGCCTTAGAAGTTTGTGCTCGTGGACAGGAGAAATTAAAGGTGATCAGGAAATGCCCCAGATGTGCAATGTGCCTACAACAGTAAAATGTAAAGCTGGGCAAGGTGTCAAGACACGAGGTTAGGGCCCAGCAGCCACGGGCTACAGGCAGGACAGTGATACAGGCTCTCAGCTCTGAACTGCTCCCTGGAGGCACCTTGGCGTGTCACTGCACAAGGACTGAAGGGGACAAGGCAGATATCTAAGGTCAATGCCTAAAATTAGGTGGAACAAATCTGGACCTGCATATGCAAAACATGCTCACACTTACAAATAAGATACTTTCACATTTGCACTTCATATCTAGTTTTTGAAACAAAGTTGACAATATCCCTAGTTAAAAATGATTTAATGATGCTACTGTACTGTGAGGCTTACTATAAAATCTGGAATCAGTAGAGTGGATGACTTTTTTTAAGCATTCTTTTGAAAGTGATTTTTTTTTTCATGAGCAAGGCAACCTCAAAAATTAATTTCAAATTTTAAAAATTGAAATAATCTTACAAATTAAATATTTTGTTTAATATTCCTAAAATATCATCATTTCTTCTATTAAGATCACATGTTTTATTTCTATAAATTTTGATTATAAATCATAAATACTTTCTGAAAAGCATTGAACCTGTATTTTGGTTCCAATAAAACATTCAATATACATTAAAGAAATAAATAACATATGTAGCTGCATGCACATTTGCATGCATGCACAGTTTTCACTTTTCAATTTGCTGAAAGTTTTCTCTCATTGAATGTCCAGGAATCTGAAAAAAACCAGATGCCAAAATCAGTTCAATTTGGAGAAATCTGATTAGTTAGCTACAGTATTATCATTAATTTATGAGAAATTTCTTGCTTTCCTGAGGCAGTGAGAATCAATGAGTATATTCAGACCATCTCCTCCAGTACAGGCAGATTAATAGCTCTAGCATAGCAAGAAAACCTTCTACATATACATGTTCTGGATCCTGGTACTAATAGGAATTTTATTAATTTTGGCAACAAAAGCAGGATCTCTGCAAGAGACACTATAACAAATGGGAAGCAAAATTAATAATTACTTGGCAAAGGAGCAAGGAAAAAGTCCATCACTGTTACAGGAGGGTTTTTTTCACTGCAGCGACACCTCACAGAACTAAATCTTCAAAGCAAATCAGGAGAAAAGCCCCACACATACTTTTTGTTACTGCAATGTAACCTCCCACTGATGACATGGTTGCATTTTTTTTTTTTTTTGTAAATTTCAGGTGAAAATTAATTTACTAATTTGTATTTCAAAGTAAAATAATTCACCTGCATGTTCCACAAAGTTTTATCAGCTAAATTAGAGAGGAGGAAATTAACTCAGCCGTGGAAGTTTTTCATTTTGGTTTGTTCTGGGCTTTTTTCATTTTATTAGAACATAGTGCATTTACAAGTACAAGATTATTTAGACTTCTCAGGGCCTATACTAAATCTATATGCCTGATTTTAATGGAAACAAGGATGATAGGAATGTAACAGCTACCACTTTAAAAGTGAAGTGGAAGGGAAAGTGACTTGTAAAGATTCCCTGTAAGGTTGAGTCATTTACTGGGAGTGACAAATGACGTCATTGTTAACACTGCTTAAAATGTATTTAATCTGTCATTCATGTACAAAAAAATGCTATGTAATGTTGCATATAATTCTAAATATCTTATATTTTGTGGAAAAACATTTTAAATTAGTGCATTTGTTTTGGGGGGGGAAACACAGGAGGAAACAAAAAAATAATAATTTAAAAATAAAAACAAAGGAGGGAATTTCACACCTCCCAATGCATTTACTGGAAACTTCCTACACTTATAACCACTATGAGAGAAGAAAAAGGAATTAATCCATGCTGATCCACAGAAACCTGACAACTAAAAGATGTGTGCTCTCGTCTCCTTGAGAACATGCTTCAAGCAATATCCTTGGCAAAAGTGGGGGCCTTGGCGATGGTTGGTTGAGCTGACCGCCCACAGATGTGCTGGCATATGGAAGCCAGTGCCAATGCGATACAACCTGTTGTACAGTGTCAGCAGCATAATGACAGAACAGGTTGAACTCCTGCTAATGGCCATAAGTGGTGAAGGACAACTGTGACATCTTCTCTACCCTCTCGTTGCTCATCTGGAGACCAGTTGTAATTGCTTGACTGTCAGCTAAAGAAATACTTTCCACGATGGTCTACTTCCTAGAATGCTGTAATAACAAAATCTACATAGCAACATAGTATTTCAAAGAAAAAAACCTAATAGTGTTAATTCCTATATTATATTCATTTGAGGGAGATTAAGCTATGCTTTAAAAGCAGAACTGGGATACAATTAAAGTCATTCAATCATACTGCACAGAGCTGACATACTTTTACAGCCTCTAATAAAAATCTTTTACAAAATCTTCCTTTCAAGAATTACTATCTTTGCGCAGAAGATAGCCTAATACCTTGGAAAACTTTAGAAACAACAAGCACTTGGAAACAGAAAACAGAAGATACTATCTGACTTTTTCTGTAAAAGGCAACAAGCACAGGAATCCTTTAATGCAGTGCATGTACTACAGAGTTCTGCTTGGTAGGAGGTGCTTGGGAGGAGCCCAACCAAACGGGCTTGCCTCCACATGTAAGTAACAGATAACACCAGGCACAACTATACTATCACAAGGGCAGGGATAGACAGCACTGAGCTCTCCTTTGGATGTACTGGCAATTTATTTAATCTTTTTTGTCTCACCTTCTCCCAAAAGGGTATAAGAGATACCTCTACTTTCTTGCAATGCACCAGATCTAGTCTTTCTTCCTTTAAGTCTTGCTAAGATTTCCAACAGCACTCTGCTCTGACAGCAAGTTCCATAGGTTAGCCCCATAAAATGTTAAAAAAACTCCTTTTTCTTCCCCAGCTCTAAATCTGTTGCCTTTCAGTTTCACAGGCAGCTCAGCTCCTTGAACTCTTATGAGGGCAATTAAAGAAGCACAGCTAATTTATCTTTTATCATTCATTGTCTTCTCTTGCTGTCATGTCTTCTTTTCATGTTCTCTCCTGTGTAAACTCCCAGTATGCAAGTACCTGCTGACATAAAGGCTTCCTATTTTTGTTACCCCTCCCTAAATTCTGGTTAACCCAAATGGAGAATACACTGCCAATGTACCTAATAAAATTATTGGTTTTCTTCTTCATTTTATCTATAAGCCCTGCTTACACAACTCACAATACCACACACTGAAAATACATGTGTTCTCCAAAATGCTACACAGGACTTCCTCCTGAGCATGAGTGAACATAAAGCTCAGGAACATGTGCAGATGATTGCTGCCAACACACACTTTTACATGCTATTTGTCTACTTTGCACTCATAAACTCGTTCCTAAAATTATGAAAACTCTGACAAAGTTTGCTGAAAATAAAAAGACATGCAATCTCTCAATTGCTGCTGCCCAGGGAAGCTGTAATCTCCTCTGTCAGAGCTCCTCAACATGACACAGCAGCACCAGCAAAGCACATGGAGGTATGACAAGGAGACAAAATAATTTGTAACTACTGGTCAAGGAACTATAAACTGTGTGTTCTGCTGCTATTATACTTACTTAAAAGTAAAATGGGAAAAATAAGCAAGCAAAAAGTCTTTTCTAAGAAGATATTTTTCCTAAAGCCGTATCATTTCAAAAGAAAAGGCTCAAAAAGACTCATTAATGAGAAAAATCCTGTTTCCTTTATCTCTTATATCTTGCATAATATTATCTTAGTTTTCCTTAGCATTTCCTCTCAGAAGGGATAAATGTGGAATTGTTTAGGTTTCCCCTCTGAAATTATTGTTAATATCAACAATCCTAACCACACACGACCTCCATTCTGCCAGTCCCAACTCTGCCTTCAGTTCTACTTTCTGCACATGAGGAGAAAGGATGAATAATAGTCTTTGGAGAAGGAAGACCTATGTAGATTTTGTGAACACCAAAAAAATCTTTGTTAGGGAAGTATTTTTTCCTGCATGGTAATGTAGCAATAAAATACCTCTACTAATAATTATTTAACGGAGGTTTGAAGCAGCTAAATTCTGTAACTCCTTTCTGGACTCAACACTTACATGCTGCAACATTTTTGCTACAAAAAACTAAGCTTCCTTCCACCAATTAAATTATTCATTCATAACAAATAAAGGAAATAAAATTCATGTCCTCTTAATACATCAGTGTTGCGTTAGTCACTAAGTCTCCAGATAAGTCAGAAGTCTGCAGTCCTGATATTCAGCATAGTGGAAAACCAACAGAAGGGCCCTGTAGCTATGCTCACAATCTGTCCTCTCAAAACATCTGACAGCTGCAACACTAACAAAATTAACAGTGGATGAATTAGTACCAGACGCTAAACAGTTGCTATAGAAAGACCCATCCATTTCTTGTCTTCCTCTCCCCTTCTTCAACCTGGCTACTCCACCACTTGATAAAATTAACACTTGGTATCATTTTTTCTTTTATTATTTAATTAAAAAAAAAGAGCACCACAAATGCCCTTTCATACCCAAGATTATGAACTTCACACCACAATCTCCTCAGACTCTTAAAGAAGCAGTTTGCAGTTGAAAATAACTGTGTTCCAGTTATTTTCACAGTTATAACTGTGTTCTCTTATTGCTTTTGAGCAGGGAACGTGTATCCACTTGCAGGTTTTGAGATCCCACTCAGGGACATGTCAGAGCTGCAGTGTCTGCACCCTTTCCTATCCCTTATTATCTGTACAACTCCTTCATAAACTCTTTACTGAAGAAAGGTATGGAGATATATTTGCACTGGGACAGCAAGATCTGTGATGGGGAAATAATAAATTAAAAAAAAAAAAAAAAAGAAAAAGAGGTTGTAACTAGAGTCAGCAAACTTTTATGTAATACATATAAACCCAAAACATTACTATTAGAAGGTCTCCCCCATGCCCTTCACCCCGGCAGTTGTGTCAGTGTAGTTCTTCCTTTTACACATTCGTCCTGTCATCTCTTTAGGAAACTTGTTGTTTGAACTTTGCTTGTTGAATAAGAAGAGTTTGTGCTAATGCAATATGAAGACCACAAGTAGTGCCTGCCTCTAGGATTACTTCATTAACATAACCTCTTGGCAGCATTCAAGAAGCACCTTTACAGAGAATGCTGCAGTAACACAAAAATCTTCCTGGTTGGTACTCCCGCAATCTTGCCCTGCTCTCTCTTGTATTTCAACTTTGATGAAAAATAGGAAGCCAACTTTAAAACAAAAGAAAGAAAAAGGCTTTGTAAAAATGGCATGACAGAACACTACCTTTACACTGTTAAAGCTAATAAATAGTAAATGTATTCAGTTTGCATTCTCCTACTTTTACCACTGCACACTGCTGAATTTTCTGAAACCCTCCCTCTTTCTTGCTTGTGTCACCAACAATGAGAAAACAATCCAAAGACCAAAACCTTCTGTCATACCTGTCCAGCCCCTTGCTGCCCCTGAACATCTAACTTCTCACTAACAGGATGTGGCTGATGCTTTTGCTGTTGATAGTACAGCTAGTAAAGGATTTGTATCTAAGTGGTGTTCTGCAAAGATACCAAAAGTTAGAAGTAGGGATGAAGGCAAGAGATGGTAGGAGCTGGCAGATATATGTCTAAACAGCAGAAGTCTGCTGACCACATTAAAATGCTTCAGTTTTAGCTGCTAGTTAAAGTGTATGCACATCTTAATGATCAAAATACAACAACAAAGGAACAACCAGATAGCTGAGATTTAATACTGCCATCGCCTGATGACTACACAAACACACACAGAGCAGACACAAAATACCTGCCACTTCTAAAAATACCATGCCATCTGAAGTGCATTGCATTATTTCACAACAAATTTGCTAAGGTGGGCTTCAAAACATGTTTTACATATTTTTTTTCCCTTCAATCCTTAATACTTACTGGGAAAAAAACCACTATTGTTATTTATAATTTTCCTTTCATTTCTCAGCCAAATTAAATTCTTACACTCACATTTTTTTGAGACAGCCCCGAAACACAAGGAGGAGTGAGAAAACAATATGGTTTTCTTCCCTATATATTTTTCTTCCAGGTAGATAATGCTAAAAAAGAACACTGCTACACATTTCCTTTTACAGCTCAAAAGAATGAAAAGGAAGACAAGTACAACAGAAAAAATATAATATTAAATTTCTGAAGCTGAATTTTAAGGATAAGGAAAAGGCAATGACTTATTTCTTTACAGAATTAAGTTGTCCCTGCTCTATTCTAAAAGCTTTTGTTTCTTTCTACCATATTTTAGATCCATTCCTGCTCAGTAAGGTTGTCCTGGAACTCCATGGTAGTAGGAGGCTGCAACTTTCCTCTCAACTCTCGTGCTGCAGAATGCTTAAAGTTGCATGCAATAATACTGTAGCAAATAAATTACCATGCAACATTATTCTTTTTTAAATATGAGATTCATACATACCATCCTCCAGTTACTCTTCTTCTATAGATTCTCTTACTAGTAAGTCAATATTTAAATATTTGTGTCAACTTTTAAGTAGGTCTGCTACAGGCGTTTTAAAAAGCAAGATTGTTTGCATCATAATTGAAAGTACCTACAAAGCACCACTGTAAACATCTTCCACATCAAGAAACAGGAGTTTCTTTAGGGCCTGTAAGGTCTTTGCAATCTGGAGCCATATGCCATTTCAGTACTGCTTCAAGTCCTTACTTGTTAGACCCTTTTTAATTTTGAATTGATGCCAAGGTTAGACATCATAGCAGAGGTTCTTCATTTAAAATCTTTTTTTTTAACAGAACACCTACATATACTTTGTAGTGTTAGCACAGCTTTATGCTAATAAACAACAAAACCTGGAAGGTAGTCCTATTTTCTTCAGTTTTACCATGCCCTCTTCTGCCCCTCACACTCAGTTCAAAGCCCATTGAATGTCCATGGTTATGAATTGGGCCACACATTACAGGAAGAGCAGGAACAACCCTGGCATGCAACAAGGAGTCCTTCAACTTTGGAGAAGCTGTTTTCTGGATTGCCTGGTAAAAATCTAACAGCTTCTTTAGAAAGGACAAGAGACCTTGGATTGCACACTTAGAAACACATCACTGGAATCTAAAACTAAAAAAAAATAAGTGAATGATGACCTTGAGGACACAATACATACTTTTGACAAAGCTGGCTGAACAGCACTTTGGGAGACAGAGGACCTTTTCCAGCCTCCCTCATGCTGTGAAGGAACAAGAACATTGCCGAAGTCAAAGGTCCCGGGCTGGACAAGTTTACCACCAAAGGATCCTTCAAAAACAAAGGTAAATTACACATCAGATTTCAAAAGTAATGACACAAGACTTCTTTCAAGTTACTAGATACATGATAAAGAACAATGTAACTTTCAGTCTTATGAGTATTTCAGAGCGGTTTTTTTAAAATGTTGATGTCGTCCATTTGATTGAGAAAATTTAAGAGCATGCTTATTGTTTAAGGAGTAATAGTTGCAAAACCAAACAATTCTTGGAGGTAATCAATAGCTTTGGAAACAGGCATGTCAATGAGCCAGTCTAGTTTTCACAAAAACAGGCAACCTTTATATTACCTGCTTTACTCTTACTCCCACATGCAGTGAACTTAATCTGGAGAGACAACCAGGTGACCGCACCTCCAGGGGCCAGCGTAAGATTGTGCTCAGTGGCTCTCTGTTATCCAACCTCAGCTTCTCTGATCTGTGAGCCACACACTGAAATTTCCACACATCTGACAGCCACAGAAACACACCCTGCTCCTCCACAAAGCAGATGCTGTGAAGGTACCCGCAGTGGTTCACAGCAAGAGCTGATGGCAGATCCCACACGTCCCCTGTGGCACTGGGAGACAGGCACAGGGTGCATCCAGCACAGCCCCTCCTGGTATGATGTTCACCTCAGCCAGCAGGTTCTGGCTTTGGAAGGATCCAGCCAGCATCAATCAAGCCAATTTTAAAGCAGAAGACAGTCCTGCACTGCTTACACACCACGTGTCACAACGACCACAGAGCACCAGCTCTCCCTAACATGGTCCAAGGTTCCCATGTGCCCACAGTGCTCCCTACCAGCTGACCTGACTGTCAGAAAAACACATTACAAGTGCCAGATAAACACTTGGAGAGGGTGCCTCGTCCAGAAAGCAGATCCACACAAAACGTGAGCGCTATGGATACACACAAATAGAAAGTATTTCCTTTATATGCACTATCAAAAGGTGGGAAAAAGTAAGAAGCTGTAAGTTTCTACACTACTAATAATTAGACTACTGCAGCCCTCGTATTCTGCACTGGCATAAAATGACCAGAAAACACAGTCTTTGCTCCAAAGGCCTTATTTACATTGTAAGCATTGTCATGAAACAAAAAATAAATCTTTCAACCTTATGGCTGTGCAAGTTACACATCAAGCATAAGCCAACACCGGCCTGTCTTGCTAAGCCTTGGGGCAAAAACAAGCTGCAGACCTCTGCTGTGGCTCAGGATAACTTTGTGAAACATGTTGCTGCTCAGAACTGCCACTGGAAGAAATAAAGACAGTGATGCAGTGAATGATGCAGTGAATTTCCCACTGCTCTTGCCTGGAGAAGCTATGAACATCACCTACAGCAACACAGTGATATCATCATCATTTCAGAGGTATTTGGAACACAATACCACTGCTCTACCCTCACTGCCACCAGAAAGCTCATAGCAAACAGCAGGAAAACAAAAGGAAAAAACTAAGAAAAAAATCCCCTGCAAACTGTTTGCTTCAGCTAGCAGAGGGAAAGGGGTATTATCATTGTTGTCAGTAACATATAATGAAACCCCAAGTCTCTAAGGCATGACTGGAAAAGCAGAATATTCTGTGGATAATAGCCACAGGAGACACTTTCCCATATGCCTGCAATGAGCTTGAGGACAAGAAATTTGTTCCTCACTGAAATTTCGCTTCTCTCATTTTAATCCGCTGGAATGCATGAAGCATGTAATAAACTTTACAGGCCTTATCAATGAAGGGCTGGGGTGGACTGGAATAAAATATTTCACAGACACTTTGTAGAGCCAGACTATTTCCTGTATCATACGTTCATACTGAAGAAATTAAATGGCAAATAAAATAAACCAGCTGCTCTTTCTTAAAGTAAGGCATTATTTGATACTTCAATATCACAAAATGTGAAAGCAAGTAATTCTGGCTCCTTCTCCAGGGCTGAGTAATGATTTTCGTAAAAGAAATCAGTTCACAGGTAACACAAACCCTCTAAACAAATAAAGTGCAAAAGAAATGGGAGAGTAACAGTGTACCTTTAATGGAGATGTGATTTGCTGTCCTCCAGCTTCCTCCCACATTTTCCAAAATTTATATTTCTCAGTGCATACTTACCAATTGAGAATCTGAAGTATGACAGATTTTTAACTTTGTTCCTTTCTCCTTTATCTCATACATCAGTTCATTTAGTACATGAGTCTGTGCCAGGTTCTTAAAGAAAAAAAAAAAGACAACAAAAGAAACATGAGGAACATGCTGCTCATTCAATTACAAAGTTTCTTTAGTTAAATATTCTAGATTCAGGGGTAGACTAAACCAGATATGCTTCATAATGTGTAACTGAGGCTTAGATACAATCACTAGAAAAAGCAGTAAAAAAATCACTGATCTGACTGTTTCTAAAATTGTATTTATTTCTTTTTTGTAATTTCAAAGGAGTTCACTAGTAATAGTTTTGTTATTTATGTTGAACAACAAGATTCATTAATTTTTTTTATTTTTAGAATGAGGACATCATTATCTGAAACAATTTGCCTCTTTTAAACTCTGCTGTCCCTCTCATCATGCCCCATGAAGCACAAAGGCTTTGGCACAATGAAAAGTATTACCTCTCTGAATTTAGGAGAAAAACCAACTCAACATATCTCAGCTTTGTTTCTTTATTTTTGACCAACTCTGACAGCAGATCACTTAGGTTTCTACAGTGCCCTAAGTATGGGCAGATAACAATTTGCAGTTTTACTATCTGTTTGATGAGTTTTGTGATCAACATCATGAACATAAGGTGAGGTGTGCCAGTGCAGAACACCTTTGCAGCAGTTTTCTTTCACTTGTTCACTCCTGTCTGCAGACATAGAGATGTCTCTGCTCAGCTGACAAGCAACAGGAGGGTGCAACATAAAACCCACTAAGGCTGCTGCTTTTTTCTGAGGATGTTGGATTGGTTGTACACTAAACATCAATAGATGCGTATTAGTATAGCTCATTCCTCTTATTCTAGTCAGAAAAAAGCCATAATGGATAAAAGTAATTTTATAACTGCATCCATTGTAGGGGTTTGAAATCATCCCAATGAATAGTGCAGACATTTACATTATGCACACAGTACCACTATTCACATCACCAGTATGGTAGATACCCTGCATTAGTCATGACTGATAATGCTGAACTTCAGATAAAACCATATGCTACAGTACAACCCACACACATACACAGTGTGTAAAACACTTGGCATTTTCACTTGTTTCATTACTGTGCAAAATGCTACTGATCCAGGAATTTTTTATTTATTTTAACAGGAAATACTCCTCGGATAGCAAGGAGTAAAAAGAATTTGAAAAGGGCTTTCAGAAAGCAGAATAAAGACTTGTAATACTCAAAACCTTTCAGAAGCCCATAGATTATACAGATTTTGTATTTCTGAAATCTGTCCAGAGAAAGTGGTATGATCTTTCCATCTTACCTGCATGACAGCATTAAAAAAGCAGGTATTTCCTAAATTATTTATTCCTTTAACTGGAACTGATGCACCATTACCAGAGCTTTTTCCTTTCAGTATTTCACTTGTTTCACTGTTTTCTTCACGAAGACGTATGATTTTTGATGAACCTATAATTTAATTATAGATTAATATGACCACGTAAGTGCATAGTTTAATCAATTAAGTCCTTCCATGATTGTGTTTATTAATTTTAACATATGTGGAAGATACCTTGATAACACTCTAAGCTGCTGTATGCATCTTAAAAACACCAAAAATCAAAAAAAGCCCAGATATCAACAGATAAAGCCCTGGGGGGTAAAAAAATGCCCTCAACAACTACATAGATCCAACAAAATCTTCCACAATCATCATACTGTCCTATAAGACTGTAACTTCCACAATTACACAAGCAATAAATACAGTAAAATGAGTTAGTTTATTAAAAATAGGCAGCTGTTACATACATTATATGTTATAACATGCTCATTAGACACATCAGAAACACCACCCAAAGGCTGCTTTTTTGGTGCATTTGAAAGGAGGTAGCCCGAAGTTACCACTGAACACTGCAAGCCTTTATCAACTACAGTGTTCCATTCCAACTGCCTTGTCAACAGCCCAACTGGACTCATTATCCCTGCATTTGCTCATCAACTCACCTCCCTCTGCCACAGCCTGAGGAATTACTAATGCAATCCACATACGTACAATGCTAGTGTTTTAATTTCAAGTAACAAAAAAATTGATAAAACTATGCTATAACATCCACATAATTCCCTGTTTCCCTTATTATTTAAATAGATGAGGGGCAGCAAAGTTAGACAGTCATTAACTTGTAGCCTAGAGGTAACGGAAAGACTTGAGATAACAATATTTAGCCTTGAATTCTACTAGCAATTTTCATATTGTCATGGTTGCAAGACTAAATATGACCATTACTGACATCTGCAGTGTCTTAAATATTGATTAACAATGCACGTCAATGTAAACGAGTTATGGACTTAATAGATGCCAAGAACTGTGATGCTACAATCTCTGTCTTGACATATGAATTCATGTATTTGTTCTAATGAGTTTCACATTGAAGTCTCATTAAAGTGTTCTTGAGAAATAACTAACAGACCTATTTACGTTAATGAAATTCTCATGCCAAAAGGTTCTTTCACGTCTACTCCTAAATACCTTCTTGCTTAGAAAATGAAAAAAACGTGTAATTAAATAAAAAAGAAGTCATTAAAGTATCTGTTGTATCTGGCAACAAGCTTCTGACGCAGTCTGCCTGCACCCTACAGTGCTATCAAGGCGCAACTGTTCTTCCAAATTGTATCAGATTTTTTCAAAACACAGTTAGAGGTGCTTTGCTGTTTAAAAATATTTTTAAATGTTCTTGCTAACAGTGCTTACACAGCTTTACATTGCTCTCCTTTCCACTCAGGTGGAAAATTAAGACAGTACAAGGGCAAAGTAAAAGACGGAGTTCTGCTTGAAAAAGCAGACAAAGTGGGTTTGATACAATAAACAACAAGCGAGCTGCTTATACCCTGAAACAGTCACTGTTTTGTGGGCCACATGAAGCAACACCTTTTAACTGGCAGGCTTGGAAGGGGAATGCTACAATGTCCGAGGCTCACCCACCCACAGAGCTCCACAACAACCACAGCATGAGAATGGGAGCTCCAAATATCTCCAACTCAAAGGCACTGCTCTCGCTCAGAAGTTTAATATTATTACTGGAGGTGTTTTCCCCTCAGAGAAGTCGGCCATCCAGAGTAGTGCTGGGGATAGGAGATGGTTAAGAAGACTCAAAAAAAAAAAAAAAAAGGAAAAAAAAAGCCGAAATTGTGGAAATAATTTGTGTATTAGTATACCACAGTTGTTGCATTTATCCATCGGCATTCAAAAACATCTGGGACAGCATCTTAAAGTAAACAATGTTCACAGGGCCATCTGGACAAAACTGCAGGCAAAAATTAAAGCATAAGCATATGGAAAAGCAGATTTTTCTCTTCCCTTTAGCAGTGCAGGATGACAAATGTCAAACCTAGATCTGTCCACGCTTCACTGTGCTATGCTTTGCAGCACCACCTGGCTCTCCTTGCACAGCCACCAAATATGGACAGCACTGCCACAGCGGACCATATCTGCAGGGCAAACTCGATAAAAGCATTTCACTTCATGGTTAAATGGCAGCTTCACACAAGTAGCAAGGTTCCATTTGCTGAACCTTACATATAAATTATTTAAGGGAGGGAAAACAAAGCAGACGCATCCAGCTTTGTGAAAAGAGTTGGATGAATACACAATTACAAAACACAATAAATGAGAACCAGACATCCGATTCCCACAAAGCTGGATAATTAATATAGGGATAAGGAAAAGTAGTAGGAAATCGGAAAAATGCCTGAATGTTGGTATCAAAGTTAGGAACCTCCTTTCATTCAGAAGGTTTTAATTACTGCCTCTTGATTTTTTAATAATTTTAGAAACACAATCCACATCACATTTTACTATGATTTTTGTATCTGTGAAAAAGTCCTGACAGAAAAGTGCTGCTTTGCCATTACAAACATTACCTGCTGCCTTGCTCATAACACACAGATATTTTTAAGTAAATATACAGAGCCAGAGGAGGGACAGCAGTTTTTAATTTAGCTCTGCTCAATGTCCCCAGCTCAGTGATAAATGACAGACAGGCCTGAAGCTGAATGTTTACTTGACATGTGAAGAGTTGGTCAGTCTTAATAGAACATGCTGGTAATGACTGTGATAGCTAATACTTCTACAGATTGGGGCTGGAGGGTCCTTCTGCAAGATTAACCCAAGGCTACAAGCATGTTATTAATCAAAAAGCTAATGTGTAATTTTTTTAAAGTGAATTTGCACTCAACAACTGTTTCATGGACCCTTGACGACTCAATCTTGCAATCCAGTAATTTAACAGGTGTGCTTTCGGGTATGAAAAGTGATTTTTAAGCCAGTATATACACAAGGATCCCAGCTGAAGGGTTCCATCAAAATGGCTGTCATCTGCTGCTGCCCACAAGGACCTTCAGCTCCTGGGCTAACAGGATGAAAGAAGTAGTCCAAGTCATTCATCCATATGCAGTAATGTTTATTATAAAGGACCTTGTTAACATAAATGAGAGCAAGATGGGTGAAAAGCACAGAAGTAATTAAATTCAGACAGATTTCTGTCGTTAGTTATTTCATCTTTTAGAGAATTGACATGGTGACCCTTAAGCTCTCTGCCTTTCTCAGGTAGTGTGGACATCAGCCCTAGGCAGGCCTGTCCGTCTCCAGCAGGGACAGAGTATCCCACTGTGCCTGGGACTCCCATTCAGACCATGCCCCTCTGTCAGACTCTTTCCGCTGTTTTGCTGCAGAGGTGACCTCTCTGATGCAGCCATACAAGGAAAACTCTCACCTAAGCTGTGCCTTGATCACTGGAACCTTCTCTTCCTTTGACAAAGTGTATCTGGCTGCAGTGACACTCTACTCAAGCACTCTGCCAAAACCCATCCAGATCATTGCACCCTGCTGACCACCTCTCCATAGGCATCAGGTCAGTGCCCACCACAACATCCACCTCCAAGTCTCAGACAGCTGCAGACACAGCCTCACACCTGGCAAAGCTTTCCAACACAACCCTGCCGTCCCCCATGCTAGAAAGCCCCCTTCCCACCAGAGCCCTGGGAAGAAGGGCAGCAGAAGCTCTTGCCTGCAAGCATCCTTTTCTTGCTGCTCTTTCCTCCAGCTTTTCTTGCACCTGCTCCATGTGGTCCTGTCCCATGAGCTCTCCGGAGGCAGGGAACACTGCTTTGTCCCACAGCTGCTCAGCACCAGCCCCACGGGGGGTGACTGAGACCCCTCAGCCGAACATCAGCATAGACAAGGATTCATTCCACAAAGCAGAGCCACTTCCTGCACCAGGCGCACAAACACACGCGGTGCCGACACATCCGCTTGCAAAAGGAACCTCGCTGTGGGTTCCCTGCCAATTGCTTTTGCCAGCATTTCAAACATGTGCGGCCCACACGGACTTCTGTACGGCCTCTGCAAACTGAGCTGTGTCTGGGGGTGCAGATGGTATGCAAGCAAGAGGATAAATTACCTCAATTTTTTTTTTTTCCAGACAGGGGAGTAAGCACTTCTGCTCATCTTTTCAGTGCAACTCTTTTTTTTAATTAAAAATAAGGGCTCCAGGAATATGCACTTTTATTCCAAGGTCAAGCCTTTTCTATTGAATACAACACTGGTACTTCAGCTGAAGGTCTTCACAGTAAAAGCAAGGTTAATAGACTGCCTTTCTTTTACCAAGTTCTCATCATGCTGTACTATGAAATGCTACTAAATTGTCTGGCACTCCTTTTTTATAGAAAAAATTTAGATTTTTTTTTCAACACTGTACAACAATGAGAATCCAACCGTTAGAAAAACAGCCTGGTTTTCTTCTGAAATGGTCACTAGCTTTACATTTTAAAAGCCCAATTTCTCTAGCAGTGTTATAACCCTACCAAATCAAAGATTATAAACTGCAATTTTATTTCTCTGAGTCTTGCCACAATGTTATAAAATAAAAAAGACATTTGCACAGTGTGGAAAAGCAACCTATTCAAGGACTGCTTTTGATCCTCTATGCTCAGATGACTTGTGTCACACCTCACAAGTAAGTACGTGGACAGGAAAGGTAAGAATCTGGTTAAAGGTAAGGATGTGGTTAAAAATGATAGAACCCCTAAAAAAATTTTTGTCAACAATTCAGTTTTCATTCCTTTGCAAGGAGTTTACTAGCAAGTAAGCAAATTTGAAAGAAAATTTCTGACCAATAACAAAAATGTCTTCTGGCCAAAGTGTATTTCAGATTCAGAGAATCAACATAATCTGTTTTACTTTGCTAGTTAATTTGAAGTAGATAGAATGGTCTTCTATGATTCCAAACTACATGTGTAAAAGTCACTTAAAAAAGAATATCAGTTTTTTCAATATGATCCTTTGTCAATTGCTAATATCCACAGCAGAATGCAAATCTGTTATCACACTACCTGTTTTTCCATACAAGTCTGCAACTCTCACACGTACTGTAAAATTATATCCACTTTTATACTTCAGTTACAGCCATCAAAACAAAAGTCAAGTTTCTAACTTTCACTTATTGGCAAATCCAGGCCGTGGAACTTACCAGCAAAACCTCATTCCTCTGCTTGCTCCTCTCCTTGCCCCAATAAATTTAACTACAAAATTCGAGAATATATATTCTTCCTTCCCATTCTATTGCCACACAAACCAATTTAATTAACTGCTCTATAAAAAGTATGCAATCTTATGTTTCCACCAATATATAATTTGGCTTTTGTAAAGGAAAATAGGCATAAGATTCACTTTTAAGTCTGCAAAACAATTTGTTTTCTCCGGTAAATGAGCAGACACACAGATTGCAATGTCTCAGCATGGTTCCTGTGTACTACATGTGCATTATGTCCATGTGAAGCTCACAAGTGTGCCACACAGACAATACTGCACCTGCCTTTCTGTGGAAATCATCAAGGCCTGCTAACCTTCTCCACAAAACAAATTTCTGGGTGGTACACCCTAGAAAGCAATCTTGCTTTTTTCTTCCAGCTTGTGCCCAACATGACCTCTTAACCAAACAGACTCCTCTAAAAAAAAGGGGGAAAAAAAAAGAAAAGAGCAGGCATTGCTGGGTACAACAAACCATAGGATCAGATGTGAAAATCACACAGCTGCAAGCATTCTTTTGGGAACCCAGCACTGGGATTTATCTCAATCGCTTAATGTAATTACAAAAGTCAGTCATGTAGTAGTAATGTAATTTGCACATTTTTACAGCTGAAGTGAAGTTGAATCTTTATGAGGGGCCGAATGAAAAGCAGGGATCCTGCTGCCACACTATTCCACCACATTAGTACCAAATGACAAGCATTTTGCTTTTGTTTATTTTCCAAGATGCATTAATTAGGAAATCTATATAACCCTCCCTCACATGTTTCAACTGATCATTTTATCTTTAAATGAATACTGCACTTCTGGGAACTGAAAAAAAAAATCCTAGCAGCCCTTATTTGCTACTTAATCCATGTTCATACTGCATTTCTACAGAAATTTCTACACAATGCTATTTGAATTTTAATGATGCACCATGCCAACCAGTTGTTACAACAGAAAGAAATCCAGACATAAGATGAATTCTTGTTACAGTGCCACATTCTGCTATGAGAACTGTCTTCACTTCGCTTTTTTAGAAAAAAAATAGAAAACCAATGGAGAATAAACCACAAGATTGATTTTTAATGAGAAATATGAATTAATTGTCAGTTTTACACAACTTGTTTCTCACAAGTTATTTTTTCATTTTTTTTAAATTAGCTTATGTTTTTAAGGAGTGAATATACAAAATAAATTTTAAAAATCTACACCAACTAATAATTAAAAGAATGATAGTTACACTGAAAATATCAATGGAACATGAAATAAAATGTTACACTAAAAAAAGTTAAATCAAAAGAAAAGTAGAGTTAATTTTTACAATAATACCTCACGTCCTTTTGTGTTCTGGACAACAGCATGCATTACATTTCAATTTCAGATTTTATTTTTTTCAGAATCCCTAAAGGTAGTCTAATTTAAAGAAAATAATAAAACCTCAGATAGATTTCTGCAGGGGAAGTACCGACTCTGTCATTTATCAAAACGAACCAAGAGTGCCAATTCTGGTCGGGAGTTCCCTGTCATGCACACCAGTTATTTATGAACACCCGGCTCTTTTCCAGCCTCTTCCAGCAAGGAGCCTGGCCCAAAGCAACAGTCCCAGGCAAAGAGTTTCTCTGGCTTTTCCTTGCCACTCAGGAAAACCCAACAAATCATCCTTGGGCCAACGTTCCCAGAGCTTTCAGGAACACGATCCAAACTGCTCAACACAGACAGAGTGGAGAGGGTCACAGACTTTCACCTTTAAAACACCACTGCAAGTACACACACACACTCTGTGTGTGAATCCAAGCCTGCACTTGAGCCTCAACCCTTTCCCAGAATGGAGCAGGAGATGTGACTGCTCTGCAGGAGCAACCCTGGCACGCTCAGACCTCTTGCTGCCAAGGCAGGCACCCTGCAAGGCTATGTCTGAGCCCTAAACAAAAAAAAAAATACAATTTTGGTTCCAGTTACAGCAAAGTTTCCAGTTATATCAGCAAACACTTACATGAAATGTAAGCATTTTCAAAACAGAGTGTCAAAATTAAACACAAATGCATATGCAGCAGAAACATATGCCACCCTGCTCTGCTATAAATTTGCTTACTTTTCTGGAGTTAGTTTGGAATTTTAGTTGCTTAATTTAAGACATGTCACAGAAAACTTCTAAACTTCTTAATCTGAAAGCTTTAGATATTTTGAATTTTCACAAATTAAGAATCTACACCATGAGGCACAGAGTTGTATCACTCAGAAAGCCTTATCCAGCAGTACAATAATGGAATAAAACTGTCTTCATTACATTAACTGAAAAAAAAAAACACCACAGCATTTTCATCTGCAAGAAGGCTGCAAAATCCATTTATTACACACAAATTTGAAACTAAAGGTGTGAACAGAATTGAAATCAAATGCTGCATTTTCACTGCTCCTAGAAAAAAAGATGCAAAAGGTACAATATATCAATTTATTAAAACTGAATAATTTAATACACAACCTGTGACTAGATCAAAATATCACATTTTTAAGCAGTCCTTCATTTTTTCCCTCAAAAAATATGTAACATCTCTTAAAACTGGTAGGATTTATGCACATGCAGCTAGAAGAGTACTTAGTGTAAGGCAACCATTCTCCTTTCTTACTTCTAACTGGTTGATTATCTCTGTTAAAAGTTGCAACCAATTGTTTTAAAAGTTTACTCAAGTGGGTTTTGAGAAGCAAACGTGGAATTCAAGGCACTCTCTAAGTCACAAGCCAGAAATGCTGCCAAGTGTGTTGCAGCAGGCATGAATAACATCAACATTATCAAGAGCAGACAGCTGAGGGCCACATATACAAAGTGCTACCAGCTATCACATATATTGAGAAGTATTGTATGCTCCTAATATATGAAAATAATTTTATACTATCTTATTTTAATAGAAATGACCATTCTATCAATTAACACCAAATACTAAAAATGGACATGACACTCAACAACAGAGCACTAGAAAATTCACTTAAACAAATCTAGCTAACTAGAGAACAAGTTTAAAGAAAAAATTAAGCTGTGATACATCCACACCAAGAAAATTAAAATCATTTCTAGTGAATGCATAGTGTACACTTCAATATATTTTTATGCATTAATATATGATTAATTTATTAATTTATATGGCCTTATCTTGTTTAAGGCAACGACTCCTCTATGGTAAACTTTCTTTGTTAAAGACAAAATTTGGAAAAACTGTCCTACATGTCCAAAATATTTTAAAAATATAATCATACTGGAGAAAAAAAGTGATATTATGTTTTGACAGGCATTACTTCCCCACGTAGTTTGCAATTATAAATTACATTATGGTCACATTGTACATAATTTTTCATTCGTATTTTTAACATGATTCAAAATCTGAAATATTTCTTTTTAGAGATAGTACATTGCAGGTGTCTCTATGTAAAACTATTTGTGCAAACTTACTTGGTTCAGCCCTGGCACCATGTTTTTGAAGGAAGTCAACTATCTGAGCCAGAACCTTTTTGTTGCAATGCGTTGACAGCTCTTCATCACATTCATAACACCTACACAAAAGAAGAAACAAACTGGAATTCAGGGCTATCTGCATTCACACATCTCAGCTCTAGCCAACCTCCCAAACAACCTGGCACAAATTACTTGAACTCTCAAGTAGCAGTAAGTTTCAATTTTTCACACTAAAAAGTGGAATAGAATTGAATTTCTTCATCTCATATACAGTCTCCTATAGATCAGTCCCAATTTACTGTGGTCCTTAAAGGTTTGAACAATTTCAGAGAATACAAAGGACAAACACATATTGCCTCCAGAAAACCTACCTTTCCCCTACAGAAAGCATTAATTTTAGCTGTCAGGATCATTCTTTATCACGAGAAGACACTGCTTTAAGTTATGTGAAGCCCTTAGGTAGAGGCACACACAAACACCTGCATACTGACTCTTACCATATGATCCAGGTGCTGAGGTTGATAACGATGCAGTGAGGTTCTGTGCGTGCAGTTTGGAAGTGTTTCAGAGAATGCTGGCCTTCCGAATTCTTACTGCATCCCTAAAAATGGACACATCAGCTCAGTAAGGAGAGGGTAAGGGAAGAAGGAAAAAACTGTTATTAGTAAATAAACTACAAAAACTCCGCTTTTCAAAACTAGACAAGCAGCTGTTCTGCCCTACTTGTTTAGCATTCATAAGGATTGAGAGGATTTAACATTCTCATCTTTCCTACTTGGAAAAATCACTTAAAAATACAGAGATTTATTAAGTTTGTTCTAACTGAATAGAAATAATTCCTAGCTTTCAGACAAGTATTGAATAAATATCAATGGACAAAAAAATTCACAAAAGCAAGAATGCTCTAGTAATTGTGACTGAAACAACTATGTAGCATATTTGGTCGGCAGAACATCAAGGAAGAGAACAGCACAGGTAACTCTCACTGCTCAAGGATGCCAAATGCATTCCAGATAGCAAATGAAAAAAGTACATAAAGTGCTTTGTACTACAAAGCTGCTCAGAACACCCCATTTATGTACAGCAATTTCAAGAGAAAGCATTTACAATTGTTGAAGTATAAACAGAGCGGGACTTAGATTCAGGACTGGTCTCCGAATAGGCATGAGTTTTAGAAGATGTTAACAGCATGAACATGAAGAAGCACACAGAATTAACTCCTTATAAAAGCCTTCCTTAACAGAAATTTTTTAAAAAAGATATATGAGTCCTCCTCAGATCTAGTTAACTGTCTTCTGAACCCTGTGAATAGCATGTTTCTTTGTAAAATCAAATCTGATCATATTATACTGGTAGGAGCTGGCTTCTATAGTAAAACCTACTGAAAGTAGTTTCAACTATTGGCTGAACCAAGCCTGACACAGTCCATAAACTGAATTTTGCTGTATCAAGCAAAATTTTTTCTTTACTTCACTCCCAGGGCAGAAATCTGTAAAAGCCCTTGGGGTCAGGACCTGCCATTTTAAACTCTGGGGGCATGATTTGACATTATAACTGATCCAATCCAATGGCTAATTGCCGCAGGAGCAACATTCTCACTCCAGCACAGTCCTTTCTCCCTGGTTTCAATCAAATCTAGCAATCCAGTGCCCACAGCACAAGCTCATTTAGCAATATACACGTTTGGTTTTTCATTCATTCCTATTTATGGGAACTTCTGCCGGAGGAGCCAGCTGAGCAGATGCATCTCGCAGCCACACCGTTCCCAGAGCCAATTCTCTGTAAGAGGCAAGGGGATGCAGATAAGAACAGAGAAAAGGCAGGACCGTCACTAATGGTGATGCCACACCGCACTGTGACACATCAAGCCAACCCTGAACACTGCCAAAAACGAGACAGGAACGTCAGGTCACATCCCACTCCCGAGGAAGCTGAAGCAGGGACTCTCACAACAAAGCACTTACGTCACACCGCTCCTCTGGAGGTCATGAGATGCCGAACAGACAAGATCCTCAACAGTGGGATCCTTTAGAAAGTCCATCTCCGCAAGCTGAGCGCACACCTTACCTGAGAGCCGCACTTGAGGCACAGCCAGATGTCTGAGGGCGCCGCGGGCTCACCATCGCTCACCCGGCGCTCCTTCAGGCACTCCGCGCACATCGACCACACGCTCTGAGCCACCGCTCTCTTCACGTGGGGCACGTCCACTGCCTGGCCCACGTGCTGGCAGGTCAGCCCTGCACAAAATAACAGACACTCGCTTCTAGCCATCAAAAATCATGGCTAGGAAACACAGCACATGGACACCGAAAGGCCATAATCTTCACTGAATTCAGCAGGAGGAAAAAGAACCAGCGAAGAATTACAGTAGGAAAGATCAGCCAGCTGCTCCCCACATACTGAATTTTATGAAGGAATCTCCTTCAGTCTTTCCATAATAGAAATTCTTTTCAAGTCAATAAATGCCACCTCTTAAAACCAGATAAACTACTTTGTACAAAAGTACAAGGATTACTTTTGTACAAAACTAATTTCCCTGTTATTTGACAATAAAATAATAGATAAATCTATTTCTGCATATAACAACACAGGCCATTAACCTCTTTTCAACCCATAAAGAAAGATTTTCAAATACCCATGCATCCCTACTACAACTGCTCATTCTGAACGTGAATATCAACCATTCTTCTCTGTCATATTTTTTGCAAAAATTCCACTATATCACAGAATAAACTAGATTTGAAGTAACCTCTGAAGGCCATCTTGTCCAAGCCCTCACTTAAAGCAATGCCAAATACTAATTTAGGTCTGTTTGCTCATGGCTTTGTTCAGCTGAGTGTTGAGTATCTTCAAGGACTAAGACTTCACCAACTCACTAGAAAATCAGGTTTCTGTCTGACCATCCTCAGAGTGAATATAAAATAAATTTCCTCACACCTAGTGAAATTTTCCATGCCCTAAATTTGGTCTATTGCCTTTAGTCCTCTCATTGTGGACCTCCTACAGATTCTCCTACAAGAATCTGCTTCTATCTCCTCTGTAACTATCATCAGGCAGTCAATGAAGGAAATTATACTTCCACTCCTTTGGCTAAACAAAGACATTCCCTTCAGCCCCTCTTCCCACATCATGTTCTCCATCTCCAGTCACGCCCCTGGAGGGGGTGAACCACTGGCCTCACTGACACGTCAGCCTTTCTTGTAAGAGGGACCCCACACTGGGCACAGTTCTCCCAGTGAAGTCCCACAAGTGCTGAAAAGATGGAAAGAATCACCCACCCACCCTGCCTACAGAAGGCACAAACAGCACAGCTTGGTTTTATCCTGTGTGTGCACTAGGACGCCCAGGACCTTTTCTGCTAAGCTGCTTTAATTCCCACCCTGTAACAGCAGGTGGTTACGCCCGGGTGCCCAACTCTCCTCTTGCTGTTGTTGAACACTGAGAAGTTTCTGCCTGCCCATTTCCCCAGCCAGTCTAAGTCACTCTGAATGGCAGACCTACCCTCCTGTATATATTTGTTGCCGTGAAGAGATGGCAGAACACAGCCTCACAGTGACATCAACCAGTTTTCTCAGCACTTTCAGATGCATTCCATCTGACCCCATGGACTGGTGTCCATCCAGTTTGTTTAACAGTTCTCAATCTTCTACTCTGGACAATGCTTATATCCCAGAGTCCGCCATTAAGGTCAGGAGCCAGGGAGGATCAAGTACAGAGCTTACACATGAAGACAGAAGCAAAGGACGAATTGAGTTCCTCAGCCTCTTCCCACATCCTGTGTCCCTAGAACCCCTGTCCCCTCATGCAGCAGGTTTGCACTCACCCTAGTCTTCATTTCACTGCCACTGTATCCACACAGGCTCATCTCACTCTTTACACCCCTCACCAGATCCAATCCTAACTGATGTTGCTTTACCTAATCCCTAATCCTGCACACTCCAGACCTCTGCAAGGGCAACCCAAACCTGCCTCCACCCTCCCTGCCATTCCTTTTTCCCTCTGAGCTCAGCCACACAGCCTCCTGCCACGCGTGCTTGACCTCACACGGAAAGGAAAGGACCATTCAGCTTTGAAGAGGTTTTCAGTAAAGATCAACCAACTCTCCAGCCCTTCAGGGAAGTCATGCAGTGTAACAGCTGAGCATGTCATAAACACTTGACTGGGAATATTTCTGTTATAAATTCAAGCAAGAAAAGTATTCCATGGTACCAATCATTTGTGGTTTTCATCAGTCAACATGGAAGTTATTAGCCCTCAACCTCAGGACAAACATCACCCTATGTACTTACCTGAAATATCATCTGAAGAGTCCTCATCCTGTGGCCTGTTAGGCCTTTTGCTTCTCTTTGGCTTCTCAGGGTTGGTTCTTGATGGATCTTTCACCCGCATCTGTTGCTTACTAGGAAAGACGAACAGAGGTTACTTTATTAATTATTGAAATGCTTCACTGAATGTACCAAGTTTGAACTCTAAAAGCACAAGATCAAACCACACATTTGAACATCACAAAAACCGTTTTAGGCTTGGTCTAATGTCAGCTATTGTGTAACAAGGAGCATAAATGTATCAGGAATGAAGTCTTAGAAATGTTGCAACACTAGTTACACTACAGGACACTATGAACTGTAGCTGTAGGGAAGGGGACACACTCACTCACTGCCAGGCACTGGTGTTAAATACTTGAGCTATTAAGATTTTCTTTTTTTTTTGCTATTGCAAAGTAAGTCATTACAACCACAAAATACCAGAAAAAGTTCATCAAAATAAATGTTTCTCTTCCTTAACATATATCCCTTATGAAAGGTTTCAGTCATTATTTACCCTTGGCAAATTCCCTAGAGGCTTTTGAGTAATTTCAAACACTTTAAGAAAACAAAAAAGTCTTCCAACTCTGATTAAAGTGTTCTATCCTACAAGGGATGACAGACTGGAGGGCAAAATGACCCCTCTATTTACATTTGAGAATCCATAAAGATGGAAGTCTCTCATAGGAATTTGTGTCATTAATCAAGGAGTCCTACGAGGAACAGAATTAAAGCATAGATATTTGCCAGTAAACTTTAAAAAAAAAAAAATCCTGAGAGATTTCAGCACACTAGTCATTTAATCAAAATTCAAAATGTGAATCCACTGAAGGACTGTAGCTGTGCACCATACAGACAGCTGCTAGGACTTAGTTTACAGTTTGTCTTTTAACAGTGTGGTTCATAAAAACAGATTTTTGTTTTCATATACAAAGCATATGAATGTAAAACAGTTAAATACTCATACCCTGCAAACATGTGAGCTATTCTGTTCAGAAATAAAATGACATCTTATTGTGTACCAGAAACAGGCTAGTAATGTCAACTGAGCCACCAGGACTGAAGATTTTCAACGGTGCTACTGCATTTAAGTACAGGAAACCTCCAAAACACCTCACATTTGGGAACAGCAAAAGGTATATTCTTACTACAGATTAATTAGTTAAGCTTGACAAAGTTTAGCAAGTTTGTCTACTTAAGATTTTTTAATCTTAATATGCATTTAGACCTTTGTAGTACTGAAGCTCTGAGAGACACAGGAACCAACCGGTATATTGAATTCAATATCCTCTCTCCTTACTTATCCACTAAGCCAATCAGCAGAACAGCCATCAACATTGATATCAGAGCAGCACCACCACTGATATCTGAACAGTCTTTCCCTGAAGCGAAGCAGGCAATCTGTACCACCGAGTTCCTGCTCCAGGTTCCTACACATTTGGATAGATGTCCCTGCATCTGTCCCTACATCCCTACATACTGCTAGTGCTAGAGGCTTTCTGCATGAACCTACCCATCAGAGGTCTGCTTTGGACAAGTCAAATTTTTTAGAGTATGAAAGAAATCTTTATTCACTGCTTCCTTGCATCAACAGCTTCATGTCTCCTCAAACCTTCAAAACACAGCACATTTTTTGCAAAATGCTACAATTACACAGAAATTAGCATATACTATATTAAATACCATGATGTTCTTAAATTACAAATTTCAAATTTTCCTATACTTATGGTTATAAAGCCTAAACATGCAAGTGAACAGTGCCACTGAATTCAGCTCTGCTAATTTCATGGGTTCACAATTCCTGTTCATACAGTAAGAAAGGTCTAAATATTCCAGCTTTTGACTATGTACTTTCAACAGATGTTAGCACGCCTAATGTCCATCAACAGCCATGCAACCTGACGTCCCTACAACATGAGGAGGCTCAAACAACTTCAACTGTGTCTTTCTGCCTTGGCAGCTTCACATACATACCCAAATTTCACATGAAACTACTCATCACCACTTGTAGCACTGCCACTTAACTGAGCACAAGATTCATCAAAACATCCATCAAACAGTAGAGCCTACAGAGCTGCTGTGAGAAAACACAAGACCTTACACTTAATTATGTAAAGAGTCAATAGCAAAGACAGCAAAAATGTCCTCTCTAAAGGAACATAGTTGTGTTTAGGTGATTCAACATTGACATAAACAGTCTATGAGTTCATTTCAGCATAACAATTTTGATCTCTTTGGACAGATTATGTAAGACTGTCCAAACCACAGACTTCACCCCAATGAAAGTCATGGTCATATCAGTACATTTAGAGAGCTCAAATAAATAATTGTGGGCCCAATCAGCTGAAATACAAGTCTCCACCACAGCATAGGTGATATGACCTGGACCAGGGCACACACACAGCCCACTGCTGGACCCATATCCTAGGGACCCTCAGGACATGGGAAAAAAACAGTGTCAGCTGATACCCACAATGACTGAAAGCACAGCACTGCAAGCCCAACCCACTCAACATGGCATTAGAAATGAACCCTGGCATGAGAAGCTGCATTCACACTGCACAGCCCAGACACTTTTCAGTCTCCTTTCACTAAGAGCAGGCAGAGGAAAAGACAACACGGACCATTAGATTAATTACTTTTCACGGACACACACATAGACAGACATCAATCAATGTTTACTGACCTGTGAGCTCTTGGAAAACCAGAGCATATCAAGGACCTAGAGAGCCAGGGTTTCTGCCTCATTTTGAAAAGCATGGAAGTGTGATGGAAGTAGCAACAAGCTACCCCACATGATCTACAATGCAAGTATATATGGAGCACAGCCTGCCCTTTTCCAGTACATCCAGGGACTAAAAACATTACAAATTAAAGATCCCATTTAATAAAAACATGATCAACATAATCTCAAAATCAAAATGTTTATGCTAGGAATTTGATTATTATATTTAACTGAGTTAAACGAGGAAGAAACTTAGGGTGCTTCGGAAATAACTTCTCAGAAATATTTCAGTACATGGGAAAAGATTTGAGATTTTATTGGAATGAAAATCCTGAACAAATAGACTCAAGAAAGCATAAAATATAGCTTAGAAAAAAACAAAGGGATTCTCTATAGCTTATTATAGGCAACATTCATGACAAGCAGGCAAAGGAGAAAAGAACAATTCAGACAAAATTGACACACTGAAGATTAAAAACCATGGTAGTATTCACACGATTTGCCTCTTTCCAACCCATTCTCACATTTTTTTAATATGCCAAATGAGAATTTTCTGTCTGCAGCCACCAACAATGGAGTATCCTAAAGGACACAGTCTCCTCCCTTTTCCTATGCAGAAAGAGGTCACCATGAATCTTCACTCGAAGTTTCCTTTTGTGATGGAAAAATAAATACATTTAAGTTTTTCATTTTGTACACATAAAATCAGGTCATGGTGCCCACAATATTTGACTAATGAATCTGACAAATAAAAAGACATTGATTTTTGTGGTAGAAAAACCTGAGTTTAGAGGGTATGTTAGCTCTACCCTCATCTCTGCTTGGCACACAGTAAAAATTTCAAGTAGAGATTATGCAGTTTCCTTGGGAAAAACCAAAAAAATATAAAAAGTTAGATTAGAAAAACCTAAACCTTTTCCTTTTAAAAAATCATACAAAAATTTCATACAAAACTAAGTACTAATACTTGCCAAACATGTTCAGATTCTTTGAGCTCAGAATACAAGAGTTTGAAGTGTAATCATCACCATCACTAGCTATTCAATTGACTTTTTACTTCTTAAAAGACTCCTAATGTCTCTCGTCCTACAAAAAGCTGATTAAGATCAAAACCTCCTCATTCAACTGCTCATTTCCACCATTCTAAAAAGAACAAACCACTTCAAAAGCATCAGAACGATCTGCCTATCTCATTTTAAAAGCTTCAGATTTGACAGAGTGCCAAAAATCAATGTGCTGAATTTGTTCAATTAAATCTATGATGTGCCTAGACTATTTTAAATGTAAGAAATCTTGAAATAGTCTATATTTAACAGCAATAATATTCCTATATTTAGAAATTGACCCTCTTGATAAAGTATATATTTAGATACTTACAAGAGTTGAATGCAATTCCTAAAATAAATAACTCCTATTTTTTAAAAAAAATTACATTTCACAGTAATTCAGTAGAGCTAAGACCAATAAAATTACAAGGCTTGTATGAACTAAAAATCACTTTTCCTTGGCAAACCAAACCAAACCAAACCAACCAGGTTATTCCTCTTCACAACACCTTTATGCAAAAGAGTTGGAGAAGCAAACTCTCTTCACTGTCTCCACTTCCCAAAACCTTTCTCCATCTTACCATCTTGCACTTCTCACTCAGAAAATGAGTCCCTCTTCCTAGAATGCCTACAGTTCACTTACTGAATGTTAAAATGTGTTACCTCAGTGAGTCTTCCCACGCTACACCTTCACCATGATGCTTATAAGAAACACAGACCAGACCACCAGTACATTAGAAAAATAACTGCTGCACTGATTAATATCATATCACTGCTCCCATCTGCCTAGATCCACTTTTCCCCCCTCTTATAATTAGGGTGTGAGCACTTTGAGACAAGTGCCACATTTTTGTTCTTATCTGTGTAATACCTACTACAATATTTTTTCTGATTCTTGATTAACTAGGAGGATTACAGTTGCATTACTAGAATGCAAACAAGATAAAAATTATGCAAAACCCACCAGCCTATCTAAGCATACCGAGCCTATGAAATGTAGCCAAGTGAGTCTCCAGATAATCTCCAGGTACTATTTTGGATATGGGTAATACTCCCCCAGTTGGACTGTCCATTAGCTGTGAAACTAGTATTGTTAATTATTTCATCAGTGAGCACCTGAATTCAAAGAAGCTGGGGCAAATACCTTTACCTCAATCCCTCGATTCATCTGAGGTAGCCAAAATTCCAGCTGTCTCATTACTTCTTGTCAACCTTTCAAGTTAAAATTGTATCATTTTACATTACTAATGCAAAAAACCACCTGTATCACACTGAAAGGGCAGAGCACGTACTGAATACTGGAAAAAATTAGCATTTTCATATGACTTAACAGAACTGTCCAGCTGTCAACAGCAGCCTTGCACTAAAGGGGTGAAGGAACAGCACAGATGTGCAGATTAAGTCCAAAACGCTTCGAAACACATCTGTGAAAGGTCCCTGTATGGATCAGAAATGCCAGATCCTCCGCAGAACTGCTACATGTTTTGATGCAAGCCGCAAGCTGATCTATCTGGGACATCTGTTCCGAGCATTACCTGTGGCATTTTGCCTTGCTCGCCACTAGAGCAAGTGTCACCCAATCAAAACAGGCAGCCCATCCATCACGGTCAGCAGCGGGCAGTGTCACCCACCAGCAGGCCAGGAGGCTCAGCGCTCTGACAGCCACTTTGCAGAAAACAAGCCCCCGCTGCCTGCGAGAGCAGTAAAAGGACCAGAACTGCTGACTGGTAGTGGCAGCGAAGCTTCTTCCCCTGGAAAATGTCATCTGAAATTCTGAAAGCGTCATCTCCAAGATTTCCTAGCCCAAAGGCACATCATGCAGCCTACATTGTCACTGGAGCTCAAATGCCAATCCTGACGTTGTATTCCAGTCCTAAAAAGGGTGAGACACCGAGGTACTTTTTGAGCAAGGAGTGAGATGGAGGCTTTGGACCGCTAGATACAACTTTCCAAGTGACAGAAAAAATCTCATAGCATCTCTCAGTAATCCACTCTAGCCAGCTGCCCACGCTAAGCATGTTCTATCAACTTTCATGTTCGTATCCTCCACAATCCCCCTCAGATTTCCTTCTAAAACCACCTGCCACAGAAAAATTACCTCTAAGGATGAACAGAAGCCAGACATGTCCAGAAACAAAAACGAAAATACTCTGTAACTGGGTTTATGACTAGAGTATATTAAAGCATTGAGTGGGTAGAAAGAGTAGCATTTTGATGACATATTTTTTGCTAGTATCTTATAGCAGAGTTTTATGGAAAATTTCAGATCTACCTGGCAATATCCAGCCCCATAAAGCAAATCGCAACTTTCATTTATGTTCTCTATCCCACATTAAATGTTTGGACTTTGCTTATAACATACCAAAAGGGAAAAACATCTAGGTAGATGCATGCATGGTCCAACATAGGTCTTTCTAGAAAATTCATCCTTTACAAGCAAAACACCTAAGCACCATAAAAGGAGCCATAGCTTATAACTAATGATGTTGGCTTGCAAGCGAAAACTTTTTATGTGAAAAGGCAGCCAGATGACAGACTGGGCACTCCCATGATACAAACACCAACATTACTGCACCATCACTACAGAAAATCTGAGAGCATAAGAACTGAAACAGTTGGAAAGTAACCACTGAACTCACAGTACCTTGCCAAGATAACCATGTGGCCAAAAACTGGGGGAAAAAGCAGTCCAAGATGTCGTAACAGAAAGTAAAGGGCAATATGAGCAAAAGATAAACTTTGCTAATTCTGTGAATTCAAAGAAATAAAAAAGGAACTGTGGTTGCAGCACATGTGTGAAACAGAAGGCTGAAACCCACACAAGACAATACGTTAAGTGCAGACTCCTGCTGTACCTCTGCCTAAAGGGCTGAGTTGGAGAACATAAAGGAAGACAATGACCCAAAACTTCCCATCTATTCTGGAACGGTGTTGTGGGGGTTGGTTACTCAGTGAGGGTAGAACAGATAAAACAGTAAGTTACTACTAGTTTGTGCTCTTTGAAAGTCTAAGTCTTGCCATCAAGAACAAAAACTTCCATCTTCTTCCTCCACACAGACTGCCCCAGTTTGCTTTGATGACATGTCTGAAGCAGAACAACTTGTCCTCGATCTACAACTGATGCTCAAAACACAACCCCTGAGACACTAGCTGCAGTTCTGTGAATCTCACAGAAATAAAGCTACAGAGCACCAGTTCTTCAATATTTCATGAAGAAATATGACAAAATATTTACAAACGTAGTAAACACGAGGACAGTTCCACAAAGGCATAATCTGCTTCAAGCTTGCACGTGCTCGTACCATTACTACGTTTCTGTTTCAAAAGCTAGAAAACAAGAGCACAAAGAACCCTTTAAATACAAGTCTGTTCTTTATGTTTATATGAGAGGATTATTTAGTGGAATTGGGAAATATTTGTAAAGATGACATGCAACTAGAATACAGTGCTACACCTGCAGCTATTGCCATCTGCTTCTACGTTCTCGATGCCTTCATTCTACTGTACCTATGTTTAATGTGCTGTTGTGTATATCCTGTTTAATAGTGCAAGAAGCAGCACGGCTATAGCAAAGGCAGGACAAAGTCCTGAAGGACAGGACACGAGCAGCTAAAGAAAGAAGAGGGAAAAAAGAAAACAGGAATCGAATCAGAGAAACGCAATAATAAATAAAACGTGGAGAGTTGCAGCTACGGGTCTAGAACACCACGTCTCAAGCGAACACCGGGCTGCCATGTGATCCCCGGGCACGGACCGCTCCGCGCCCGCCGCGCACCGCACTTGAGGCGGCGGCGGCTGCCGGCCGGCACACGCAGCGCGGAGCCGGGCACCCGC